>QEPC01003229.1:994728-1013077 GCA_003113815.1 Sphenodon punctatus
CCCCTTTTTGAAGATAGGAACAACATTTGCCCATCTCCAGTCTTCCGGCATCTCACCCATTCTTCAAGAGTTCTGAAAGATTATAGACAGAGGTTCCGAAATTACATCTGCAAATTCTGGCATCTCTCTCTCGTCTCCTATCTAACCCCCCACTAGTTACCTTGTCTTATCCACTTCCACCCAGGACATTCTGTGCCTCTTCATATATACCAGTCCTACGTTTGCTCAGTTTATATATTTTTGACTGGCTGCGCTACATGCCTGAGGAAAGGCCTTGTGTGGCCCAAAAGCTTGCACATTCTCAATATCCCTAATCTTATTTCCTTTTTTGATTGAGTTACTACTTTAGTAGATCATGGGAATGCCGTGGATGTAGTATATCTTGGTCCAATAAAATATATCATTTGAACTACTTTGTCTCCATCGCTTACATTTGGGACCAACATGGCAACCACACTCTCTCAAGATGAGTAAAATAAGTAAGCTTTGATAAATGGAGTATGATAAGCTTTTTCAGTTTAGTCTAACTGAGAGATGACCAATTGTCTGCAATTACTATCAGATGCCTAAGTTAATTTTGTATTTCTGCCTCTGGTGTAATAAAGAATCTATCTACCAGATCTTTCAAATGCAACCTCATTAGCTAATGATAAACATATACGGAAGCCAGAGTATCTGTATGACCACCAATAAATTATATTTGGTATGTTAGTCTTTGTAGACAACATCATTGCCCTTCTCAGCATTCATTCAGCAGTATGCAAAATTTTGCCTGTTTACTTCAGCTGCTTTCAATGTACTTGAGATTTTCAAAACTGAAAAAGTCAAATTTAACCACAGTCCCACTTGGATTTCAATTTTCAACCTTAGAGGGTCTCGCTCCTTATGTGGACATATTAAAAGGGATATTAAAAGGGAGGACATATTAAAAGGGATATTGTCAAAGCTTTTATGTCACAAATGGTTACAATGTCAATTTGTACTAGCTGAGGATATGCCCAAACTACTGTAACCCTGTATACTGCAAGTATTATTTGCACCTTGGGTGCTTTTAGATGGATCGCAGCCCTGGTTCTGGCCACACCATCCTGCTTCACCCCTGGACTGGTCGGCCCATTTAAAAGCACCCCACCAGATGTAGAAGTGGAGCAGGTTGAGCCTCCTCCGGGGTAGCCCCACCAGCGGTGCTCCGAAACATCCTAAAGCACTGCTGGAGGAGCAGGCTGGCAGAGCTGCTGTCCATCTGCTGGGTGGGCCCACACTTCAGCCCCACATTCAGCTGACCATTGCCCCTGACAGCACCATAGAATTGCGGGCACCCAGCCTAGAGTGTTGGGTGATCACCTTCAACTCTATGGTGTAGGGATGGGGGGCACCACACAAGCAGACTATGGGCTGGAAAACTGCCGGGTCTGTCTAAAGCGGACCCAGGCAGGGCTACAAGCGGGTAGACAGGGGGCATTACCCCCTGGAGCAGCTCTGGGGGAGGCAGCCTCCATGTCTGTCTATTTACACCCCTTGATGAAAACTAGAAATGTCCCACACAGCTTCCTACTTGAGGCTTGACTACTGCAACGCGCTCTATGTGGGGCTTCCCTTGATATTGGTTCGGAGGCTGCAGCTGGTGCAGAATGCGGCGGCCCATCACCTTACGGGGACGGGTCACCGTTAGCACATTACACCAGTGCTCCGTTCTCTGCACTGGCTGCCTATAGCGTACCGAGCCAAGTTCAAGGTGCTAGTATTGGTATACAAAGCCCTATACGGTCTTGGCTCCTCTTATCTCGGGGACCGCCTTGCCTTCCGTGACTCAGGACGGACCCTCCGATCCACTGGGGGCACCTATCTGGAGGTCCCCCATGTAAGGTGGGGGGCCATCATGGAGAGGGCGTTCTCGGTGGTCGGGCCATGGCTGTGGAACTCCCTTCCGAAGGAAGTTCGCCTGGCCCCGGGTCTGCTCGCCTTTCGGCGGGCATGCAAGACTTGGCTGTTTGCCCAGGCCTTTGGAGGGGAGGGGAGGGAGGGGTAAATGGGGGAGATTGGTGGGGTGGGGAATTTGGGGAATTAGAGGGTAGGGTTAGGGTTGGGGGTTTTTAAATTATTTTAAAAGTGATGTTGGTTTTAATGTATTTTATTGTTTTATCGTATTGTTGGCCGTCCCGAGATGCCATGGGCATGAGGGGCGGCATAAAAATGCCATGAAATAAAAAATAATAAAAATAAAAATACTAACTATTGAATACTTTGTTACTGGGTTTGACTGACCTGAACAACACTAAAACTGTAATATATAAGTGAGTGGAAAACATTAAACCCACAAGGTAAGGTCAAGATAAACAAAGCTATCTAAGTTTACCTGATTTTATTGATCACTTGCATACACAAGGAAGTTGAGTGTCTGTTAAGAAATGCTTCTTAAAAGCTACATGTCATGTGCTTGCAAATCTTTCTGTGTTGCTCTCCTGAGTGAGATGGCTGATGTATTTTTAAAATGTTTGAGTCATTAAATGAGTGTGAACTTGAAATATTCATTCAAGGATCAGGAGAGGTTGAAACTGTGTAGACAAACCTTTTCATGATAACTTCTTGACTGAACCAAGGGCACCATTTTCATCCGATGACCAACCTTCCTCTAAAAAACAACATGTCAACCTCTACTCCCAGAAGCCCAGGTTTTGTGCTCTGCTATTCTGCTTAGACTATAGTCACCAGAACTCCTGCCTTAGCCAGGACAATCATGCCTTGAGCTTCCTTGCCACGCCACCCACTAAAAGCCTGGAAGAACTATTTAAACTATTATGGCTGGCCTCCTAGCAGGACAAGAGCCAGGCCTAGGGGCATGACCCACTGGTGCAAGACAGAGCCATTCATCGCAGCACCATAGCACAAGATAGAGTAGGCCACACATGCACTGCTGAATGCTGATAATGAGTGTGTGTCAATGTTAATCTATGTCTCATAGTTCATCTATGAATCAGAGTGTGTCTCTGTATGTACCAGGATCCAGTCTCAAACCCACCTGCCTTCAGGATGGTTGAAAGGTTCCTCCGCATTGGATACCCTCCATCTTGTCCTAGCCCTTGCTCCACCTCCCAGATTTCTAGTAAGCTAAGATATAATCCTGGCTGTTAGCAACAGGAAGCTCAGGGAGAGTAATTCCTCTGTTCCTTGCTTCCAGCCCAATCCTTTCTCTGTTTTCAGTTCTGTCTTGGTCCTTCCCCCTTACTGTTGCTCTGTTCCAAACCCTGCCTTTGTCCTTGACTTCAGCCCTTGCTCTTCCTCTGCTCCAGCCCTATGAACCCCAGCCTTGGCTCTTGTTTCCCCTCTCTGATCCTGACTCCTGGCCCCAATTCTGACCCCATGTCCAAACAATTAGGCCGTTTTTAGATGTGCAGCGGGGATCAGGCGCGGGAGTGGCAAAACAGCCGCGGCGCTCTTTTACACAAACCGGAAGTTGTGCATATGATCGGCGGCTGCACATTCTTTGCTGACCATGATCGAACCGGCCTGATTTCTCTGGGGAGACATACGCGGCCGGAAAAGAATGCGCGGCCGCCAATCACGTGCACAACTTTCACTTCTGGTTCGTGTAAAACAGTGCCGCGGCTGTTTCGCCGCTCCCGCGCCTGATCCCCGCACACGTCTAAAACGGCCTTATTGTCTGCCCAAATCCCAGAAGCCCTTACACTATGTCTGTGTGTTTTGGTGTGAGTGTGTCCATTTGTGAGAGTGAAGCTGTTTTTACATGATCACAATTAATACGAATTAGCTTTTAATCCAGATCCATTAATTCGGGGTTACCATTCAGGAGTAACTGTTCACTGGAAGTAGCTTGGAACATGGAACAGAGGAGGAATCCTTGGTGTACCACTCTCTGGTCATACCTCTGTAGTCACTTGAAGGTAGAAAGTGGCCAAAAGGAAATGGTGTGACAAGGATTGAAGCTTGCTCTGGGTTAATCAAATCACACAATAACGGTAGAGGACAGGACAACAGATATCACAATTTCTTCTTGATTGCACATGGAACAGTAATGGTTCTTATGCTGGCTTCTTTCTATTAAAGGCCCTCATATAGCTTGGGGCCGCCATGTTAAGAACATAAAAACTACCATATTGGGTCAGATCAATAGTCCATCTAGTCCAATATCCTTTCTTAGACAGTAGTCAGTACTAGACGCTCCAGAGGAAGCATGCAATAACAGGTCAATTATGGAGAGTTCCTGTTCTAAACACTGCATATCCCACCCACCCTTCCTAATAGGTTTTTGTAACTGTAAAGTTTACAGGCTTGCTGTGGGTTTGTTTAGACTTCCTTTCATGGGGGTAGGAATGTATATCCCGCCCCCCCCCCATCCTGGGAAAGACTGGCAAAGCATCGATTTGCCTTTTTACTCCTTCCTCAGGGATTCATTGAGAAAAGATTGCTTAGGTTAGATCGGTTGGGAGAAACAATTAACATTAAGTTATACAAGAATATAATAACAGGAATTGGAGTAAAGATGAGGGTAAACTGATAGGTTGTATATGCTGCAATTTGAGAACAATTACTGGTGTGGCTAACAAACATTTAAGGGAAATTCTTGATCTAATCCTCATCAGGGGACCTAGAAGACAGTGGGCAAAACCACACTGAATTTTGGCATGAGAGGAAGGTACTAAGACACCCATTTTCTGAACCCACATTTGTTTTCATTGGAAAGAGAAAAGGGCAGTTGGGATGAATTGTTTTGGGGCCTGATGGATCAAACTAAGCATATTGTCCCTCTAACCCTAACAATTGTTTTGATGCTGGACCCAATTGATGACTGGGAGTTTATAGGGTAAGTGCAGTTCCCCAGCGACCATTAGGAGTGAAAGTTGGTAGAGTTGCAGCCTGCCACTGTAGACCATCCCTCTGCCCAAGTCTTTGTTCTCCAAGCATCCAGATCTCTTGTACATTTGCTAACCCTATCTTGTCAAACCAGGCATTATCAGATAATCAGACATTTTAGGACAGTGAAGAGAAATATTCTGTGTTTTAATTATCCATAAGCTAAAAGACAGTGGACTTATGAGGACATAAGTATCTGTCCTCTAACTTGTTATATTTATGTAATCAAGATATCTAAGCTTTCTCTGTCTAAAAGAGTATAATTTTGTGGGGATCAAGTGGTAGATTTGCTGAGCCATAATTAAATGACATGTGACTTCTGTGGTTTGTTAATCATTTGCTTTAATTAGGTAACTTATTCTTTTCTGATACAGAGTGGGGGGGAAAACAGTGTATCAGAGATGGTTTCTGGACAGTAGAAGGAAAAGATGGGAAGAAAGTGGAGAGAGTTCAAATGTAAGATAAAAACAGCTATATCATGGTATTTATAAGCGAGATAAAAATATGCAGGTAATTAGTAGTTTCTTAATAAATACTTCTTGGCTGGCTTTAACTCATGGTTAGTCATAAAGTTTTATATAAGTGATAGGATCATTTTTACACACATCTTATCTGTGTTTATTCTGACAAATGCACGATTTAAGAATGTATTTTTGAAAGGAGATATTTCCTTTTTCCCCAGGGATAATTAAAACTTACTTTTGATCTACAAATCACAGCAGTTCTAACAACATGAAACAAAGTTGGGTAGGAATTGAGCATGGCTTTATTAGCTGCCATGGAAACTCTTTGCCATAGTGATTAGCTTGATCAATCATGTCAAATTATGTTTTTATATTTTGTTTTAGTCATTCTTTCCAGAATGAGTTATAATCTTACCTAAGTGAAGCTACAGCACAAATTCAATACCATTCTATTCAGCGTTAGTAACTATATAACTCTGGGTTTTATAGGACAGTCTACTCAATCACTGAGCAGTCAACAGGATCTATTATATTCAGTTACTCTACTCAGAAAAGTTTTAAATTTTAACTAGTGGCTCAACTGACTCATCAAATTCCTGCTTATGCTTAAAGAATTTTATGTCACCACTCTCCACTAAACTCTCTCCAAGACAAACTGAAGGCAATCAATAATTTTGAAGCTTGTGCTTAGCTGGATAACTACTCTCATTTTTTATTACTAAGAAGACTGATAATGAGCTTCATAGTGTAACTGAAACTGAAAATTTAAGATAAAAGTACCATTACTAGTAACAGTCTGATCCTCTCCACCAACACGAGCTCACAATGGGGCTTGCACTAGCACAGCATGCTAAGGCTTAGGCTGAAAATCAAACATTGCCACTTGATACAAGAGCAACATGAAAGCAGAGAGAAATTCAAATGTTGGTAATCAATTTTGGGTCAGATTTTCAAAACTGCTAAGTGCCCCACAACCAACATGTAGGCACCCTAAAATACCCAGTAAGTAAGTAACTTAGTTAGGCAGACATTATACAGAATGGCCAGATTTTCAAAAGAGCTCAGCATTAACCAGTTGAGGCTGGTGCTTAAAATGTTTGGTACGAATTGGGCGGTAGGAACAGGGGGACACAATATATCCCAATACATGCCAGAGTAGATTGTGATTAGATTGATTAGTCGTATCAATTATGTTTTTATACTTTATGTTCTAGACATTCCTCCCAGAATGAGTGAAAATCTTAATGCTGCAGCACAAATACCCACTTGTCAGGTACAACACTCCCTGGGTCTGATCCCAAGCCCCGTGTGCACTGCCACACGCACGCACCGCCACGCGGTTTGCATGCACGCTGTAGGTCTCATGCCAGAGGTGTGTGTGACTTGTGCACGCATGTGTGTGTTCTAATGTGGGGAGATCCTCACCCCTCACATTCCCCCAGACCTCTCACTTACATCCCCTGCCCCCAGCCCCTCACACACAAATCACTTTTGCAATTCCTCACTCCCCAAATGAAAATCTGCTCCCTCTGCCCTCAGAGCAAATGCTGCTGCTCCTTGGGAATTCGGTGGCACAAACACGCTGCTAGGATCGGGGTCCAGAATTAAGGTTCTGACATTAGGTGCAGGAGTTCAGGAACATTCTGGAGCCAAGACACAGACCAGGGGACGTGGGTAGCAGGCAGGGCTGCTGGAGCAGAGAGGCAGGCAGGCAGACAGGGCAGAAGGGCAAAGGACCACTTACAACAGGGATGCCGAGCCTCAGGCCCAGGAGCCAAATGCAGCCAGTGGAAGGTCTTATGCATCCCTTTTCCAGTTCCTGGATCTGGCCCAGGGATCCAGTTCCTACCCCCAGTCCTGAAAAACTGAGCTCAGGATAAGGGGGCAGAGATGAGGGCAATGCACTCAAGGATAGCAGACAAATCCAAGGCACAGATCCATGACGGGGACTCCCCTTTTCCTGAATGCACCCCTTACACACCCCTGCCCCCAAATTCTATGTGGACCTCAGAGCTTGTATTCATTTTTAAAATGGCCTTTCAGAGGGAAAAGGTTCCACAACCCTGGGTTACAAGCCCAAACAGGAAGTCTAGAGCTGGTCCAAGCCCAAACATACTGGAATCAGGGAATAGATAGCAACCGGGAACAGGAGGAGTCCAGTAAAAGGAAACCGATGATCCACTCAGCTTCGTGTAACTGCAGGCCTGCCTTACATACGGCAGGCAGCCAACCAGGAAGCTGGGAGCATGGAGCAAACCCAGAGACAGATGTGGATTGGCCAGTACAGGCAAGGCAAAACCCACAGGCCCTGGCCAGAGTGCCTTGGTGATGCTGAAGCACCAGCCACCAAGCTCAGGGTGCTGGCTTACAGCCTAGTCCTTGCACTCTCAGATGGACTGGAACCAAGCTAGCCTCATGCAGCTTGAGCAAGCTTCATGCTATACCCACTCACAGCTCCCAAGCACAGGCTCCTGTGCCATTAGAGAAGCACAGAGGGGAGCATTTCTTCTCCCACATGAGTGTCTTCTCACACTTCTTCAATTTCATACAGGAAATAACATTTTCATCCTTCATACATTGCTTCCTCTTTGTTAATGTTGCTTCCTCGCTTCCACTTTTGCCTCTGGTATTGCCCTTGCTACTGCTAGCAATCCCATGATTCTGTGCAGCTGGCTCATGTCCACATCAGGAGAAATGCACAAGTGGGAAAGAGCATGATTGTTAAACCGATCTAAACCCTTCACACCATTAAATCTTTATATATATATATATATATATATATAAACAGAGAAAAGAGGGTTTACCCCCCAGTTTTTGTTTCATATGATTATACCCTCAGTTTCCAGTCCCTCTGTGCTCTCCCCATGGCACAGGAACCTCAGCTTGGGAGCTGAAAACGAGCTCAGCATACAGCTTGCTGACAGCTTCATGGAGCTAGCTGGGATCCAGCCCATCTTGAGTTCCAAGACAGTGGCAGGCAGCAGCAGTGGCAGGGCTACGTCAGCCCCAGCAGCTTGTCCTGAGGCAGGATTTGTTGGTGCGGCTGCATCTCATTAGCTACCATGGACCAGCTGTACTGGTACTGACCTGCCATTGCAAACAACTGAAATCAAAGGCTAGTTGTGGAGGTGGGCATTTTTGCCACTACATCTACATACTTAACTGGGCACTGGGGGTCTGGCCATAAAGTATGTCATGCTGCTTTACCCATTTTTGAGGCCTCTTGCCACACTTTGTCACCCTAGAATGCACACCGTAAAGTACATCAACTGAATCATATATTCCATTCACATGGTTTTAATCCTCCTTGTGACTGTAAGCCGCCCCGAGCTGCTGTGCTGGAGGGGTGGGATATTAAATTTGTTTATAAATATAAATAAATATGTTTTAATACTAGTAATAACCTAACCCAATTAGATGTGAGGATTATATTTGTATTTGTCAAATACAGAATTCTTATTGAAAAGCTAAAACATTTTTTCACTTTTGAAAAAGTTGGGTTTATTAACACAACAGCCACAAAAAGGGAGCAAGCTCAGAGAGCATGGGCCTGTGCTGCCTTTCCCTGGGGATGCCAGTGCTGAGTGAACAATTGTCTAACAAGGACAAACCCATACAAAACAACTCTTTTCCCCTTCACACAATACAAGCATCCATGGGGGAATGCAGGACAGGCTTCTCTCTCGGAGCTCTCCCTCTTGCCTCCTGTGCTCTAGCTGTTGTGTGAATATACCCTCAGTATAGACTTAAGAGGCTGTGTATGGTAGGGAGAGAGATCCGCGCAGAATGTGTAGGGAAAGGGTTAAAGTGGAGAGGCACAGAGAAATAACTAGGGTGTGGGGATAGCAGGGAAGGAAGATATGGGTTTAGAAGGGGAAAGTGGGAGGTGATGTGGAGAGAGAGAAGAGCCAGGGAATGTATCCAAGGCCATCAGTGACCATGTACTAAATAATTCTACTGGCAGAGCAAACACATGAATGTGATGTCATGTACATCCAATATCCCCTTCTCCCTTTGGTACAACTTTGCTAATCAACCCTCTCTGACTCGATGCATGTCGTATTTTGTGGAAAACCTAGGAGTTCCCTTGAAATTTTCACCCTTAAAAATTGTGCTTCCTGAGAAGTCACTGACCACAATCCCAAACCTCTTCCACACAGCTGTGTGGCAAAATGTGCTCCCAATGCACATGTGCGTGGTTTGCACACACGTGCAGGCGGGGCATGGGATTGGCCCCAATGTCTAAATTAGTTTTAAAAGACTAAAATAACCTTGCCAATAGGCCCAAAACTCTAGTCTAAAGAAAAAGGCAGATGACACTATTTGTGACACTAAATGATGCAGAAGTTCCATTGCCAACCTCAGCCTTGGATAGAAGTATGTGATATCAACAAACTGCCTTAATTATCTACTTGAGTGTAGCTGAGTTTGTCATTTTTGCTCTTTTGCTCTGTGAAAAACTCTGAAAAACTAGATACTTCTGCCATAGAGCAGCAGAACCTTGGGGGATGTTAGGAGCTTATTACTTTTGAACAGATGGGCCAGATGTTTCTATTTGAAATGTTCATAAAAATGAAAAGCATCTGTATATATATGCATGTGTAGTTTGTTGCGCGAGTATCTTGCATGGATACTTTATTTATATAAGGGAGAGTTTCTCCAATAGCTGATTTCTTCCTTGGAGAAAATTGGTTTTAAAGAACTAGATTGGACTTCGTAATCAAGAAACGTTCAACACTTGGGGAAACAATGTCCTATATTAAAATATAAGCCAAGGTAAATGGTCACTTAAATGCTCTGTCAGAGGGAGTTCCAGAGAGCTGTCTCTTTTTTATAAAAAGTTTTTCTTCTTCTAATCTTGCCCTAACTGCACAGTTGGCATTAAGTGGAAATGAACAAATAATACAGCTAATGAATGAATTTAGAAATTAACCTTTTCCTTGTATGATATCAGTGAGCAGATCAGAGATGGATCAAATAATTGGAGAAAATTTCAACTGCCTGGGCAAAACCAAAATTTTAAATTCTAACTAGTGGTTAATTCCAAGGTTGTTTTAAAACAAGATGTTCCCAAGCATGGTCACCCACCATGCATCTGAGTGCCTCTGTGAAGGTGGTGCAGGGGGGATGCATGCTCCTGTGACCCATGCAGCACCCACTCATGGCCATGCACAGAGCCCTGCCGAAAAAACCGAAGTGCTCCATGTGGGGGAAGCCAAAAAAGTGCTTGGAGACAGGCGCCCACGCATCCCCTGCCCGTTTGAACTGCGGTGCCCACTCACAGCAGCAGACAGGTCCACAGCCAGCTGCTTCCCCAGTCCCACCCACAGCCCTGCCGGGAAATCTCTGGAGAGCTCTTAAAGGACATGCAGGTGAAATACAAAACCACATTGGCTCAAAGCACAGCAAACCCCCCCTTGTGATGCACAAGAGTCAGCGCCATGGAGGATAGCAGCTCAGACAGCAGCTTCCAGTGTGACCCACCCAGTGTTTGTCACCGTTGTTGCCCAGGACTGCCAGCAGCTGCAGTGGCTCCCCCGCTCATGGGCAGGAAGGGACTAGTGACTGCTACAGCTTCATGTTTCCATAGTGTCCGCAGCTATGTGCCATGGCAGAGGGTGAGCAGTTGGGCGGGGCTTGGGGTCAGGATGTTGCCGGGTTGGGGGAGTGGAGATGGCCGCATGTCTGAGTTGTTTGTGGGTCCAGTCCATGGTATCAGGAGTGCGTGGAGGCTGCCTGCGTGGCTGTGGTGGCCACCCTGGGAGTCTCCCATCAGAATCCTTCCCCACTCATTCTACGTGTGTGGCTCCTCCACAGCTGTGCCACGCAGTAGCCACGGACCCCCCTCTCAAGCCTTGAGTATTTAGAAACACCGTAACTGCTGTGATAAATCATGTGGTGCTGGTTATATTTACTGATTAGACTTTCAGAACAAGTTCAGGTATTGCTTCCATGAATATTTCTTGCATGTGACTTTGAAATTTGTCTTGTTTATTTCTCCTTGAGTGTGCAGAAGAATCACTTTAACTTCAATGACTGTTACATGTATATTCAGGGGGCAACAGAACTCAAAAGTTCAATGTAGGTTTTTAGAAGAGCCATTAGGTATTTAAATGTAGTTAATCCCAATAAACAATGCTAATGTTAATTCCTGTTAGGCTTACTAACACCAACAAGCCTTCTTCAACTACACTGACAGCATTTGCCAGAAAATTAAGAAGAGCTACAACTCAGATTAATAAACCACAGGCTGGAAATCCACACTGCTTTGCAAGAATGGGAACTTAACTGATGTGGAAAATGTGCTAAGGATACAGCTGGGATATAACCACAGTCTGTTCTGGAAAGGACTGCCAACAATTCAGTGATAATCAATGAAGGTGAAATAATGGCTCCCCTGAAGTCATTTGCCACTGAGTTTCTATGCAAACAGTCTAGCGTACGTGGTCACTTCCCATTTGATATTATACACTCTCATTAGGTGTGGTATACTGGACAACTATAAAGGATATATCCAGATGTCAAAAACGTCCTTTGAGTAGCCTTAGCAATATTCTAATTACTGAAAAATGGGGGCATTGCCTTCAGTGGAACCAGGACTTTGCCCAACATATTTGGCTTCCACCTACAGACATGAGCTCCAAAAAACCCCGTCTGTATGAAAAGAGGTTTGTTTTCAAATGTGATACTTCAGTTCAACAAACTATCAGCAATTAAGTGAGGTTGTCTGTAAGGAAATCAGGACACCTCTTTTAATAACTTTAATAGAAACAAAAAGACCAACATGCTCAGTAACATTAAGCAGCTGTGAAGACATGCGCATGTGGAAATGAAGTCAAAGGATTATGTATTTAACAGGAATAGTTTGGATCCAGTTAAACATCAATACTATCTGTCTAAACCAATGTAATGGCCCAGCCTTGAACCCACACACTTAGGAGTTCTGGGGTAGTAACCTGCCATCTTGTGCCACTACCTCAGACCTTTGACACACCCCAAGAGGCCTCCCATGCCCCTCCTGTCTGTCTCCTGTCCCTGTCATGACCAAAGTTCCTAGTTTTCTCTTTGTGACAGAAAACCAGAGAATTTGCTTTTTTTCCAGAGAATTTAGCAGAAAATGGCAAAAACGTACAGGTTTGGCAGGAGGACACAGAGAGCACAGGGAAGCGAGGATGCGGAGTGGAACTGAGGGGAAGCAATCTGAAGTCATGTGCTGTGGAGAGGCAGGGTCTCTACACTCGGAGGGGTGCCACACACCTCCTGTGGGTTGGGTGGGCAGGGAAACTGTGAATTGGGGCCATCAGGGCTTCTAGACCTTGGGAAGAGGGGACAGGATTTGGGCCTAATTGGGTCCATAGCAGCATCCCCAAGTGCCAGGCTCTATATCGTCCCCCTTTCTGGTTGGCAGAGGTGTCTGGGACCAAGCTGGGAGGAGGAGTCAGCAAGTGTGGGGCAGTGGAAGGGAATCAACCTAACGGTATGTATTGTGGAGGGGAGGGGCTCTGTATTTGGAGGGGGTACCACAGACCTCAATTTTATTTTACTTTTTTGGACTGTTGGTGGGACAGGTAGCTGCATAATTGCATAAAAATGAAAATATTATATATATGGTATGAGAAAGTCAACTAGCATTTACGTTTAATCACAGAAAAACAGAGAGTTGGGGTTTTTAATCAGATAATTTATGTTTTTTAATCGGATAATTTCCAATTTTTTGTCGCAGAAAACTAGGAACCCTGGTCATGACTGGTTGGCAGGCAGCCAGCCAGCATATAAGGCTTGCTGGTAGCACCAAGAAGCTGGGTGGAACAACCCTCTCACACTGACCTTTCTGGTTATTGTCCTACCCTGTTTATGTGCTTGTCCATGTCTCTCCTACCTTGGGTGCCTCCACACGAGCTGTGGAGGGCTCAATGCCCATGTGCCCCATGCCAGGTAATTTCTGCCACCACACTTTGGGGCCAGTGTGGGGAGCAGGACAGATGGTCATCCCCTTCCCCTATGGAGCAGCCAAGCCACTGCTGGCCATTGTTGAGGTGCCGCCCATGTGAACAGGCACCTCTGGCCTGGCCACTTTCTCACTCCCAGCCGTGACATGACCGTTGCATGGTGGGACAGACAGGGACCGGGCACACGATCAGTGATGCGCTACTGCACCTTGGGCAGCCTAATCCAACTTTAGGTAAGGCTACTATTCATTGTGTCCCCAGCCTTTTTTTGAGGACACATTGCATAGCAGCCAGCTGCCAATTCTGGCCTGTGGTGGGGAAAATACCTGGCAGCCGCCAGGCACACGATGCGCTGCATCACATGGTTAGGCTGCCTGGAGTGGGGTAAGGCTGCCCAAGGCATGGTAAATTCTTCATGTGCCTGCACCCCTTGTTTCTTGCTACCCCTTCACCTCAGCCCAGTGCCCCAACCCTGAGTCCTAGCCCCAGTCCTGACCTTGCGCCCCAAACCCCACATTTGACCATGACCCAGATGCTCCTCATCTCACAACCTTTATAATCAATAGGAAAAGTACCTTAAGAGGACTCAAGTTTGGAAACAAATAATTACCAGAATGACAATTTTTGCAAGTGTGACTGGAAATAAGAAAGCAATCTTTTGTAAAGCTCTTCCGGTTAAAACGAAGAGACTGTTGTACGTTGCATTCTAATTGAGTGCAAGGACCTTAAGTGCCTTTAACTGAAAACTTTGATTTCCTCTGAATAACAAAATCCAGATTTAACCTGACATTTAAAGAAAATGCCCACTGAATATTTTTTTATTTATTTATTTTATCAATTTTTACCCTGCTCCCATCCTGCCCCAGGCAGCTCGGGGCAACTAACATATAAAGTAAAACGACAGTATAAAACATATAAAAACAGCTAAAACCATCACAAATATAAATACAGTAAATAATGGGGGAAGTAGAACAAAAAACAGAAATCCCCCCACCCTAACCCTACCCTTTACCCATCTCCCTCACCAAACACCTGGCAGAACAGCCAGGTCTTACACATTCATTGAAAGGAGGAGAGGTCCAGGGCCATCTGGGCCTCTGCCAGAAGGGAGTTCCACAACCTCGGTGCGGCCACCAAGAACGCCCTCTCCAGTTTCCCCAAGCAACTCGGGGGACTTCAAGAAGGGCACTTCCGGCAGACCGCAGGGGTCAATCCAGCACACAGGGAGTGAGGCGATCCTGCAGGTAGGTAGGGCTGAGGGCCTGAGACCATGTAGGGCTTTATAGGTAGGCACCAACACCTTGAAGACTATAGGCAGCCAGTGCCAAGAACGGAGCACTGGTGTAATGTGCTCTCAGTGACTCGTCCCCGTAAGGAGATGGGCTGCTGCATTCTGCACCAGCTGCAGCTTCTGAACCGTTATCATGCGTAGCCCCATGTACAGCGCATTACAATAGTCCAGTCTTGAGGTGATGAAAGCATGGATGGTGGCCAGGTTGGTGTCCGAGACACATGGCAGAAGCCTCCGCACAAGATGTAACTGGCAGAACATGCTCCTCACCACAGTCCCCACCCGGACATTCAGGTGGAGCTGGGAATTGAGGAACACTCCCATACTACGAACCTGGGGGACCAGAAGGGGAAGAACCCCATCAATGACAGGGGATGCCACACCCACCACCTTGCCCACCAACATCACCTCCGTCTTGTTGGCATTTAGTTCTTATCAAGGCATTTAGTTCTGCTGATATGCAGGGACTTGCAAACTTTCATAATGGACAACTGTAAAATAGCCTACTTTCTGAAACTGATGTCTTTTAAATGCAAACATTAGAAAATGAACAGTGGCAAATGATGCTCTAATTGACAAGAACAACAAAGCAAATGTGTTTGTTTAGCAATCAAGAGAAGCTTAGGTTAGAGGGGTTTGACTGCAAGGAAAATGAGATCACTTAGCCTAGTTAGGTGAAGGCAGGGTCACTAATGGATGGACTAGTCGTTCATGTTGATGTTTTGTTCTTCCAAAAATAACACTCTAATAATTCAAGAATGATTGGAAACTGTAGCCAAATAGAAGTGCAGGGAAAACCAGGGCTACAATATTTTCTTGCTTGTCTATGATTTTCAGACATAACGTGGACAATATAGAGCAGTGATGCGGAATCTGCAGCCTGTGGCTCTTTTTACTTGGTCCCTTTCCAATTACTGGATCTGGCCCATGGATCTAATCCCTAACTTCAGTCACTGAAAGAATGATCACTGGGGAAGGAAGAGGAGCTGAATGCATGTGCTCAAGGACTGGAAAACGATCTATGGGCATTGGCACAGATCCATGATCTGAATTCTCCCATTCATTCCCCCATCTTGAGAAAACTCCTTAAGTCTCCCTGCCCCAAACTCATATCCAGGCAGAAAAGCTTGTACTAATATTTAAAGTGGCCCCAGCATGGAAAAGATTCCCAACCCCTGCTGTAGAAGCAAACCATGCAATGTGTTTTACAGAGATTTAAAAGAGCTGCAGATAGCTCCAGGCTTGTTCCCAAGATTACTAATGGAGGGCTGGAGGAATTTTGTGGGATCCATATGCTAGTACTCATAACCAATTACACAAACTTAAATGCTAAACTACAATTTTCCATGTTATGCAAGCCAAGCATGTTGCTGGAGTAAAATCCCGCTATCTCCATTTGGATTACAAAAGCTAAGCGTACAGAGTTTGCACTCTGGTGTCAAGTTATAAAGACATTGCTGAAGACTTTTTTTTATTTTTTATTATTGTAATGAAAATGCTGAAGGTATAACATACTGTTGTCAGATTTCCTTCCCCTCAGAGGAAGAACAAGAACTGAATTTCTGTCTTGAAATACTATCTGGAGGGATTGTATGAAGGGAAGAAGAGATGTGTTTTTAAACAAGCGCCTCCCCACCCATTACGCATGTTGCAGGGCTGCACTGGTGCCCTATGCAGGCCTGCAACATGCATGATGGGTGATTGGTGGGTAATGAGAGAGGAGGTGCTTGTCTAAAACACCCTAAGGATACTTTTAGACAAGCACTTCCCCGCCCACTACCCACCCACTATACATGTTGCAGGGCTGCAGTGGTGTCTTATGGGGTGGGAGGTGGGTGGGTGTAATGGGGTGGAAGGTGGGTGGGTAGTGGATGGGGAGATGCTTGTCTAAAAGCACCCAAGTGTTTTCTTTAAACTACTTTACTGTCAACACAGAGAAGAACATGGTGGGGGAGGGAACCCTACTTTTTTGCTCAAGTCCTGGGTAATCTACATTCAAACAGAGCCTATAGCAGTACATGACAAGAGAGAAAGCAGTTTAATTTAAACTATATACCAAAGGTGATAAAACAATTTCCCCTCTTTCCAAAGACTTGGCTGTATCCATGTAACACCATTCTGAATAGTGCTGAAACTAAGTATTTCAAATTACTTGGTTTTTACCGAGTATCTCAGTATTCGACTCAGTTTTACTGAGCACCCGAGGAATCGGTCCAGTACTCGGTACTCAGGTAAATCCTTGGATGGGCAACATACGGGGCTTTTCCTGATCCCATATAAAGGAACGCTGTACTTGGAAAATACACAGTACTCGGTTTTATTTTACCAAGTATCTAGTATTCAGCTGAGTTACCGAGGGTTGGCTGAACACTTGAAGCTGATCCTCAGAAACCCAGAAATACTTGCAACTTTTTTTTTAACTATTTGATGCAGCCCTAATTCTGAAGTATTGCTCTCCAGCTGTTTCTCTCAAGTGCAAACTAACCAAAGGAGTGCTCTCCTAGAGACGAGTACACTAGCCCATAGTCTGAGAGCTATGTAAAAGCTATGCCACGCAGAGAACAACACTCAGAGGGTGTTTTTAAACAAGCAAGGCGACAGGAGGGGGAGGGGTCCGTGGCCGCTGAGTGGCACTGCTGCAGAGCACCCACTCAGGTAGAGTGCCTGGAGAGCGATTCAAATGGGCGGCTCCCAGGGTGGCCACTATGGCCACAGAGGCAGCCCGAAGCACTCCTTCTGCCACATACCATGGAGGAGAGGGAAGCATGCCAGGCTGGCCTTTGCAAGTGACAGGTGCCCTGCACGAGCTCTGGGGAACATGGATTCCCTCGTGCTCCAGGCCAGTTCTTGTGACTTGAAAAGGCTGCTTCTCCCACCCACAATTCCTCTGAGCGGCAGCCCTGTTTGCTGGCAAAGCTGACTGCCACCGTTCATACGGGCAGGGGCTCCATGGCTTCCTGTTGCCACAGAGCTATTTGGCTTGCCCCACATGGAGCACTCCAGATTTCCCGGCAATGCTCCATGCATGGCCAAAAGTGGGTGCTCCGTGGCTGACAGGAGTATACATCTGGACGCTCCACCTTTAGACGGGCGGTGGGATCAGTGGCTCATGAAGAGTAGCATCTCATCTATACTGGGAGTACTGCTAGTATACCGTGAACCTACTTGTACTGCAGCCTCCCTACAAGCTCTGGCTGCAGTCCCCAAAGACATTAGTCTTCGGGAACTTCAATATTCATGCTGATGCCAGTTTTGGAGGGGTGAAGTGTGAGTTCATGGCCACCACAGCAACTATGGGCATCTCCCAGATGGTCATCAGCCCGACACATGACAGAGGACATACCTTAGACCTTATATTTTGCACCAGCCTTGAGGCGGGGGATCTGTTAGTGGGGGAGATATCAGTTGTGCCTTTGTCATGGATGGATCATTACCTCCTGCAGACCTGTCTCCCAGCATATGTCTGCTCCCAGAAAGGTGTGGAACTGATTTGGATGGTTCGCCCCCAGAGACGGATGGAACCAGAGTGGTTCCAGAATGCTCTGGGGGAGATACCCCCTGACAGGGGCGGCTGGTGGGTTTTGATGTTGGAGGGGCACTGGGGCAATAAGGTCGGGCTGGTGGGCCTAGGGGCAGAGCCAGGGGGACGGTGGGCGGAGCCAGGGGGACGGTAGGCCAGTGGCATGGCATAACCCAGCAGCAATGAGTTCCCAGGGTTAACATCGGATGGAAGAAAACACAGTCTACATGCACATCAAGCTTAAAATAAATAA
>QEPC01003229.1:1013724-1043336 GCA_003113815.1 Sphenodon punctatus
GGCTCCCAGCCCCCCTACTCTAACCCACCCCCACTCCCCACTCCGCCGTGTTCCCACACTCACCCCCCATGTACCTCCCCGCGGGGGATGTTCTCAGGGCAGTCAGAGCCACCTCTTGTGGACTGGACCCATGCCTGTCCTGGCTGGTTAAGGCCAGCTGGCAGATGCCGGAGCCATTGCTGGCTGGGGTGGTCAATGCCTCCCTTGAGGAGGGTAGAGTGCTGTGCTTCCTTAAAGAGGCGGTGGTGCGGCCTCTGCTCAAAAAGCTATCACTCAGTGTTGACTCCCTCGCCAGTTATCAGCCTGTCTCTAACCTTCCCTTTTTAGGGAAGGTTATAGGATGGGTTGTGGCTCGACAGCTACAGCAGCATCTGGACCATGCCGGTTTTCTAGATCCCTCACAGTCCGGCTTTCGTCCAGGTTATGGCACTGAGACCGCGCTTATGGCTTTGGTTGACGACCTCCTCCGTGAATTGGACCAGGGCCGCTCAACCTTGCTGATTCTATTAGAACTGTTGGCTGCTTTTGATACCGTTGACCATGAGATGTTGGTGACTCACCTGCAGGACCGTGCCAGAGTGGGAGGGATTGTTCTTGTATGGTTACGCTCCTTTCTGGCAAGAAGAACTCAGCGAGTGGTGCTTGGGGACCATTTTTCATCACCCCGAGACCTCTCCTGTGGAGTCCCTGCAAAGTTCTGTTTTGTCCCCACTCCTGTTCAATGGTCCTGAGGAGTTTTGGTGTATGGTGTCATCAATATGCTGATGACACCCAGCTTTGCCTCTCTTTTTCATCCAACCCAGATCTGGCAGTCTCAGTGTTTACCCGGATTTTGGCAGCTGTCGGGGACTAAATGAGGGCTAACTGACAAGACAGAGGTGATGTTAGTGGGGAAGGCGGTGGGGTTGGCATCCCCCATTATTAATGGGGTTTGCCCCCCGCTGGTTCCCCAAGTTCATAGTCTGGGGGTGCACCTCAATTTGCAGCTCTACCTAAATGGCCTGGGCCCTGCATACCTGCAGGCTCACCCCCTGGGCCATGGATCAGCCCCTACAGACATCCAGAAGTGCCTTTCTTGAGGTCCTCTGGGTATCCTGGGGGTGTGTGTGTCACAATGGAAAGGGCTTTCTCAGTGGTTGCACCAAGGCTGTGGAACTCCCTCCCAGCAGAGGCCCGGTTGGCCCTGGACCTCCCCTTTTTTCAGCAAAACTGTAAGACCTATCTGTTCCACCAGGCATTCAGCGGGGAGATGAGTGATGGGAGATGGGGAGTCAGTTAGGGTGGTTGGGTGGATTGGTTTTTTTTAAACAACGTCCTGTTTTTAAAAAAAATGTATTTTATCTACTTTTAATGTTTATTTATTATGATTGTACGCCTCCCCGAGCTGCTGAGACAGGAGAGATGGGGTATCATGATTTTAAAATAAATAAATAAATAAATAAATACAAACACCAAGGATATGAGTTTCAGGTAATACCCATTCTAAAAGTGTGAATGGAACATAAGGGCCAGTTTATGATACAGTTGTTCACATTGGGTGTTTTCACATGGACGTGTCTACCCACTTGCAGCCCCGCCTCAGTCAGGTTTAAATGACCAGTCGCTGCCATGGCCTATGGTCTCCCTGCGAAGCACCCCTCCCTCACACCATAGAATTGCAGACAAGAGTGTTCACAATGCTATGGTGTTGCCCAGGCCAGCCCCTGGGTGAGAGCGGAGCTACAGCAGCCATACACCGAACAGATGGACAGTAGTCCCAGTTCTGGCACCCGGTGCCCTGGGTTTGGGCTGCCCACTCTACTGGCAGTGCTCCTGGAAGTTCCGGAAGCTCCTGGAAGTTCCGGAGCACTGCCGGTGGGGCTGCCCCGGAGCAAGGACAAGTTTCCCCGCCTCTGCTTAGCCTGCACATCTGGCGAGCCGCCTTTAAATGAGCGGCCTGTCAGAAGGTGAGGTGGAGCAGATGCTTGTGTGCTGTCCATGTGAAAACCCACTGAGTAATCCAAGCATAGTACAGGTTCAATGCCAATCTGATTCTGTGGCCAAGGAAGCTGGCATTTTTCAATGATGCCACAAAATGGAGTCTAAAGCACCTTGTTTAGCATGAATGAGATAGTTTACCCTTCTTAGTGTTATCATTTTATGCTGTTTGTAGGTAGGTAGGTAGGTAAAATTTATTTGGCATTAGCTTTCGCCATAGCCACTAAAATTATTACATAATAAATCTCAGAACAATTACACGAAATATACGTAAGAACAAGCAAATGCAATACATATAAATCAACATCAAACATCGTAATAAGTAGCACAATGATCATACAATAAGGGGCATCCAAGGTACCTGTAGATTATATTGGCAGATCCAGAAAAGTCTCTCATCTACCTGCTAAGCCATACCTCCGATTAGTTATCCAAACCAATCTATTGGCTACTGGGCTTTCTCGATCTAGACAGATAATTACAAATTTTAACCCGTCTTCTGGCTGCCAGAAGAAGGAAGGTAGCAACAGAACAAACGTCTTCGGGCTGTGACAAATTGGTCAGATATATAAGCGAATCCAAATGACTAGACTTCTTACCCCCCAACACAGGGGCCAACCAGGCCTCCCTCAGATGAGTATAGTAGGGACACCTACAAAGAATATGCTCCCCTGTTTTGGTTTCTGCCAGGGAGCACCTACATTTCCGATCCTCATGCGGGACCTTAGCATACCTGCCCTCAACAACTGCAGATTAAACCATCTCAAATCGTAATAACATATAGTGGTGCCTCAGTTGTTTGTTACTCAGGATATCCAGATATGGTTCTCTTCTGAACCAGACCTTACTTATGGCCAAGGTGGGAGCTACCTTCCATCCCCTGAGAGCAGCTAGATCCTCCTGCATTGCCACATCCTTAGACCGCTGTTCTATAGCTTTCCTCATAGCAGGGATCGAGAGGCCCTGAAAACCCTGAAGTGAAAAGCCCAGATAGCGTAGCAATTCCGCCAGATGTCCTAACCAAGGATAATCCCGGGCCCCTTCATGCCTCAGCTTTTCCCCCAGGCACAAGGCCTGCAGGGAGTGGGGAGCATATTCCAGGGTCCTGAGCCACTACCTCCTGAGCCAATACCAAACATTCCAAATTGGTAGCTATTTCTGACCCAAAGGTTAGCATAGCATACACTTTGGCCTGAAAAGCCTTTAGCGTTGCTGAGATGGATAATCCATATGAAGCATAATAGGCTTTCAGAAGCACTTTTGCTGCAGGTCTTGGCCACCCGGGCTCTAAAGTTGGTATGCTGTATCCATGTACCCTTTGGGGTGTTATATTGTTTGTGGATTTCAGCATAAATCATTGCCTTAACTTACTTTTGGTTCAAATTGTTAAGGTTAGGTCTGAAACCAAAAGTGCTAGAAATTTAGTTCTTTTTAATGAAAGTGTTTACAAACCCCTAGAAATTTGTTGAGTTTCCAAATTGAGAATCCCTGGGGTGAGGTATTAATTAACATGTGCAAGAGTATTGCAAGCTAGCGTTATTGCAGAAAACATTCTGAAACAGTGTGTGTTATGGGCTAAAGACAACACCATACATCACTTTTGAACTTTTGACTAATTGGCTTTCTTTTGCATCGCCATACCTTCTATTAGGCAACAACTCAAATTAGGTCAGTTAGAGGTTTCCTTACTAATAATAAACTGCTATGATTCTATTCTTCCCATGATGCTGTACATTCAGGATATCCTGCCTGGAGCAGGGAGTTTATTTCTTTATTTCTTAAATTTGTATCCTGCTCCCTCTCACCCATGGTGACTCAGGGCAGCAAACAACTTTTTATAAAATCAACAATAAAACACAATATCAAATACAATATATAAAAAGTACATATATACATAAGAGATCTGCATAAAAAGTGATCCCACCACCTAACCCATCCCTCCCCCACCCCCGCCAAATGTCTGACGGAAGAACCAGATGTTACCATTTCTACAGAAGGCAAGGAGGTCTGGGCTGAGATGCACCTCTACCAGCAGAGCATTCCACAGCGGCTGCCAAGAACTCCCTCCTGTCAGTACGAACTCACCGATAATGTGGGACCTCCAGGAGGGCGCTCCCAGATGATTGTAGGAGCTACTCGGGCCCAGGAGATCCCTCAGATAAGCAGGGCTCAGACTGTGTAGGGCTTTAAAAGGTCAAAACCAGCAGTGCTGGTCCAGTACCTTGAATCGGGCCCAGAAGACAACAGACAGACAGCTGGACTAAATAACACTTGAGGTCACTTCCATCCTATACTTCTATAATTCTGTAATTCAATTCTATGATCAGCTAGCACAGTATTCCTTGCTTAAGTCATTTAAAATTTCTATTTCTCTGTACATTTTCTGAAGCATGTATTCTCCTATCTTCTTTTGCAGGTAAATGGTGGCATGGAAAATTGCCACTGGATGCCAGTGATGAAAGAAGTTCCACTTAACTTAGATGTGAAAGGACGCAAGTCAGTAGAGATTTCCAGAGTTTAAATTGCAGGTCCACTAGACACTACTGCATATTCTTTATTGATCTGGTAAACTGCAGTGCATGTAAAATAGAAAGCAGAAAAATGATTAGCCCATCAGTGCTCTCTTGCCTCAGGAGTGACGCTGTTACACCAGTATACCAGATTTATTTTGTTAATATCAGGAATAAGAAGGAGTTTACTTAAGAATTAAATACAAAGATACCACATTACTAAATATTGTTATAGACCCTGGAACAGAAATGCACCATTTGGGTAATTGTGAAAAGAGAGCAGAAGCTGTAATAACAGAACCTCTCCCAATGGGGCCACTATAAAGTCACATTAAAATGGTCAGCTGCACCGACATGAGTACAAAGCCCAGATACGTGTGTCACTGCACCCTCTCTTATTTATGCCAGGTAAATTAGTCTTTCCATCATCCCTGCTTAGGAAATGTTAGGCTCTCTGTGGGGAGCCTGAAGATGTGTGCATTCTCAGAATCTTACATACCTAATCCTATAGCCATTAGTAGGGCAATAAAATTACATAAAATGAATGAACAGCAATAAAGTGATCATATCCCATCATGTTTATTTAGTTACAGTCCTTAATGATGGAGACCTTTGTACCTGCCAATACCTGTAACTCAGCACCACAGCTAACAACTCTCCCCTGCCTGAAGTTCCAGTGTTTTTGTTCTCACTTAAAAAAAAGTAAGAATCCAATCTTGTTAACCCCTAAAGGATTAACCACTAGGGGGGTTTCAGAAACCACACGAAGCCCACATAGGTCCCTGCAGCAGCACAAGCCAGTTGCCTCAGTGACCATTTATTTATTTTATTTAGTTATTTGCATTTCTTAGCTGCCCCCTCACGCCCATGGCATCTCAGGACGGTTTACAACATATAAAACAACAATAAATACAATAACAATAAAACACACAATTTAAAACATCTAAAAATCCACCTAAAAACAACCACCCCCACAAACCTTTTATCCCATCCCCCTCTCCCCTCCTCCGAAGGCCTGAGAGAACAACCAGGTTTTACAAGCCCGGTGGAAGGCCAACAGACTCGGAGCCAGACGGGCTTCCTCGGGGAGGGAATTCCATAGTCGCGGTCCGGCCACTGAGAACACCCTCTCCATTGTGGCCCCCCGCTTTACACGGGGGACCTCCAGGAAAGTGCCCCCGGTGGACTGAAGGGGACACTCTGGGACACGGAGGGTGAGGCGGTCCCTGAGGTATGAGGGGCCAAGACCGTGTAGGGCTTTATAGGCCAAGACCAACACCTTGAATCTGGCTCGGTACGCTATAGGCAGCCAGTGCAGCACGCAGAGCACGGGGATGATGTGTTCCCGTCAGCCCGTCCCCATCAGGAGATGAGCCGCGCCTTTTGCACCAGCTGCAGCCTCCGAACCAGCATCAAGGGAAGCCCACGTAGAGCGTGTTGCAGTAGTCTAGCCTCGAGGTAATGAAGGCACGGATGGGGGTGGCCAGATCGGGTCTGGAAATATATGGACGCAGCCTCCGCACCAGATACAGCTGGTGGACGGCAGCCTTGGCCACCACCTCCACCTGCCGATCTAGGTGAAGATCTGGGTCCAACAATACCCCCCGACTCCGAACCTGCTGGGCTACGGGAGGGCAGACCCCCTCTACGAGGGAACTCGACACCTCCTTCGTCCTACCCACTGCCATCACCTCCATATTATCAGGATTAAGCTTCAGTCTGCTCTGCCGTAACCAATCTGCCACAGCCTCCAAACATTGGGACAGCACCAAGATGGCAGGACCTGGGTCAGTTGAAAAGGCGAGGTAAAGCTGGGTGTCATCAGCATATTGGTGACAATGCACACCAAACCCTCTCATGATCTCCCACAAGGGCTGCATATATACATTAAACAATAGTGGAGACAAGATGGTACCTTGGACAATCCTTTGGCTTCTCCCTGAGAGGAATGACTGGAACCATCCAAGGACAGTCCCATCCAGACACCCCAGGGCTCACAACCATCTCAGCAGCAGCCCATGGTCCACTGTATCAAAGGCGGCCGAAAGATCTAGCAGAACCAGAAGTGTTCAACATCCTGCGTCCATCTCCCAGCTGAGATCGTCCATCTCTGAGCCATAGCCAGGGCGGAAACCCGATTGAAATGGGTCAAAGAAACCGATGCTGTCAAGGTGAACCTGGAGGTGCAGTGCCACCGCCCGTTCAATAACCTTCCCTAAAAAGGGAAGGTTAGTGACAGGTTGGTAACTGGCGAGTGCGTCCACATCCAAAAATGGCTTGTTCAGCAGGGGGCGCACCACGGCCTCCTTGAGACCAGGGGGCAAACTTCCCTGCGAAAGGGACACGTTGATTACCCTCGCCAGCACCATCCACAATATCTCCCTGGAGGCTTTCACCAACCAGGACAGGTGTGGATCTAGTTCACAGCTGGTGGCTCTAAAAGACCCCAGGACATCCACAGCATAGGCTGGCATCACTTCCTGAAACTCATCCCAAGAAGATGGAACAGACGGGGCCTCCATTTCCTCACGCTCCACCTCCACTGCCCCTAATCCAGTGTCGAAGTTGCTCTGGATCAGCCTCAGCATAGGACCTCAAATGGGCCCTATGGAGAAGTCGGTCCGATTCAGCGCGAGTCCGACACCAACGTCACTCTAGTCGCCTACCTGCCTGCTTCATACATCGCAGCCCCTCAGTAAACCAAGGGGCCCTGCGGTGACAGGACAGAGGTAGGAGACGTCTCGGAGCCACCCTGTTAATGACACACACACACCCCGAGCAAGATGTTCCAAGCACGAACGAGTTCATCAACAAAGCGGCCATCAGTATCTAAGGTTAAATCCCCCAGGGCCTCCTGGAACCGTTGAGGTTCCATCAGCCTCCGGGGGCGGACCAACCTAACTGATCCATTCCCCTTCTGGAGGTGGTGTGCTGAGAGACTGGCCTGTAGAAGGTAATGATCCATCCATGACAAGGGTGTGATCCTCACATCCCCCACTACTGGTTCACCCACCTCAAGGCCAGAGCAGAACACCAGGTCGAGGATATGTCCCCCCACATGGGTCGGGCAGTTAACAACTTGGGACAAGTCCATGGTTGCCATGGTGGCCATGAACTCTTGCTCTGCTCCCACAAGGCCGGTATTGGCATGGGTACTGAAGTCCCCCAGGACCAAGGTCCTGGAGGAGTCCAGCACCACCGCCGAGACCAGCTCTGCTAGAGCGGCAAGGGATGCCACTGGGCAGGAAGGGGCACGGTACACCAGCAGCACCCCTAAATTGCCCCGAGCCAAATCGAACATCACATGGAGGGCCTCGATCCCCAGAATCTCCTGGACTGGATACCTCCTAACAGGCCATGTCTCTCTAAAAATAATAGCTACACCACCTCCACAGCCCCCAGTGCGGGGCTGGTGCTGCATGGCATACCCAGATGGAATGAGATCGACCAGAATTGGCTCCGCCTCCTTGTCCAGCCAGGTTTCCGTAATACATACAAGGTCCATGCAGGAGTTCATGACATATGAATAGCTCTATCATGTGGCAACCCCAAGAAATCAAAAATATCTATGCTACTTTTAACATGGATTTTTATTAATATTACTTATATAGCACCAGCAATGTTCCTGGCACTGAACAGTTGTGATGAGTTTACAATCTAGGATGGACAACAAAGGAGATGATAGGGAGGAGAACAGAGGAGGAAATAGAGATGCATTCAAAAAGTTACAGGTGCATGTGTTTTGTTATAAGAGAAGGAGGGGGATCCTGGAGGATAAGATCACAGAAGGTCAGAGTTGGAAGGGACCTCAGAGGCCATCTAGCCCAACCTTCTGCTTGGATACAAGATAACAATAATAGGTGTTTTCAAAACAAGATGCTACCCCACATGGCCACCCAGAAGCCATGGAGACGACTGCTCATCTGAAGGTGGAATGGCCAAATTTGTGCTCCTGTGAACCACAGAGCACCCACTCATGGTCACACATGGAGCAATGTCGGGAAGTCTGGAGTGCTCTGTGCGGGGCCAGCCAAATGTATGGTGTCCGTTTCTGTGGCTTGGGTAGTCACACTGGGAGCCACCCATTTGAAACTCTCCCTGCTCGCTCCACCTGTGTGGGTGCTTCATGGCAGTGCCACTTGGCGGCCACGGACCACCCCCATCACCCTGCTCATTTGAAAACACCCTGCAACTACAACATTCCTGACAGATGGCTGTCCAACCTTTTAAAAAAAAAAAAAAAAAAAACAGTGATGGAGATCCTACAGCCTTCCTAGGCAATTTGTTTATTTGTTGAACAGCTTTTACTCTCAGGAAGATTTTCTTGATATCTAAATGAAATCTATCTTCCCGTTATTCGAGCTCATTATGTCTAAGTCCTGCATGTTGTAGTAATGAAGAATAGTTCCCTGCCTTCTTCTTAGTAGCAGCACTATAGAGGTGAAGACTGCTATCATGTCTCCCCCTAATTTTAAACATACCCAGTTCCTTCAACCTTTCCTCATTAGGAGCCACAGCTCTTCCTGATAAGATTTACTTTCAAGTTCCTTTATCATTTTTGTTGCCCTCCTTTGGACTCACTCCAATTTTTCATCGTCCTTCTTAAAATGAGGTGTCCAGAAATGGACACCAATACTCCAGATGGGGGTCTGCCCAGTGCTTAATACACTGTAATTATTACCTCTGCTGACTTGGAGACAATGCTTCTGTTAATGTAGCCTAAAATTGTATTAGCCTGTTTTGCAGCTGCATCACATTGCTGACTCATGTTCAATCTGTGATCAACCGCAGTCCCTAGACCCTTTTTACATGTTCTGCTGCAAGCCAGATATGCCACATCTTGTGCATTTGTTTTTTCTTTCCTAAATGCAAAACGTTACATTTATCCTCGATGCGAGGAGCACCAGAGCAGGAAGGTGCCCGGCGACAGTTCCCTTACTGAGTGGAACCGCCGCCGGGCACCTTCCTACTCGGACTGGGTCTCCCTCGAGCCAGCCCTGCACGGACTGGGTCTGGACTGGTGAGGAGAACTCCTCCTTTGTGACGCAGCACCAAGAGGGCAAGCTGAGCTGCGAGGCTTGTGAGTGTGACCTGACCTAATGCCTGGGTGGTGCAATGCTTCCAGTGCAGCCCTGCACCATGTATTTTTCATAAGTGTCCTCTTTTAAAGGGGAGGTATAGCCACCCTACCTGACGCAGACTGCTACATGAGGCCCCTCCCCCTCCATGCCTGTGGTTGCAACGTTGTGTCAGACACAACGTTGCAACCATGGGCAGGGAGGAGGTCCATGCAGCAGCTGGAAGGGCCCCCAACCAGCTCAGGTGGTAATTTTAAAAAAGACAAAAAGGGGGGACGGGGGGACGGTGGCTTAGCTACCTTGGATATTGAGCCCCCAGCCAGTACGGGCCCCGGGACGAATGCCCCTGTTTGTCCAATGGTAGCTACGCCCTTGACATGGCTTCAAAGTCAGCAGTTCCTTACAGTATCTGAGCACCTCACAATCCCTGTAATGTATTTATCCTCACTACACATGTGTCGGGGCAGAAGTACTCTTATCCCCATTTTAAAGATGAGGAAGTGAAGCATAGCAGGGAGCTGAACCAAAGACTTCCAAGGACCAGACAAGCACTCTAACCACTTCAGCATAATTCTGCCTATGATTTATTTATTTATTTATTTATTACAGGCATTTATATCCCGTACCCTCCTGCAAACTGGCAGCTTGGGGCAGTGAACAACACAAATAATCAAAAAATATATAAGTGTTTTAAAATACTACAAACATTTAAAATATTAAAATACCCCAAAACAGAAGGCTAAAAAGCAGAAAAAAACCCTCCCCCCAAACCCCCCACCCCCCTCCCCGAAGGGGAGTTATTCCCATTTACATGGGAGTTATATCTAAATAGTAGAGGATGTCACCAGACTTTCTGAACAACTGGTTGAGTTGGTCTCAGAGGTGGTGTTGAGGATGTCCAGATTTATTGTCTTGGGTGACTTCAACATTCACTCTCTGGAGAGAGCTGGGATTTCAGGGCCTCCATGACAACCATGGGCCTATCCCAGGTAATATTGGACATGGTGCACGAGATGGAGTCATTGGGCAAGGTCGTGAGAGCGTTTGATATTCGGTGTCATCAATAAGTTTATGACACACAACTCTACCTCTCTTTTTCATCCGACCCAGATCCCGCAGTCTCGGTGCTTACCCAATGTTTGGCGGCTGTGGGGATTGGATGAGGGTGAAACAACTGAAGCAAAATCCTGACTAGACTGAGGTGATGTTAGTGGGTAAGGCGGTGGGTGTGATGTCCCCTGTCAGTGACGGGGTCCATCCCACACTGGCTTCTCAGGTTTGCAGTCTGGGTGTACGCCTAAATTCCTGGCTCCGCCTGGATGTCCATGTGGAGACTGTGGTGAGGAGCACGTTTTGCCAATTACATCTGGTGCGGCAGCTTCGGACATCTATCTTGCACCGCTTTTAGACAAGGGGCTGAAGGTGCCTCCAGAGTCGCGCATTAAAAGAGAAGCCACGCCGCGCTGCAGGAAGTGACGTGCTCCCCGTTGCCGGCAACAGTGGTGGGTGGAGACGTGGCACTTTGCAGAGGCACGTTCTGGAGACCTCAATTTTCAGGTCTCCAGAACGCGCCTCTGCAAAGCGCTGCATCTCCAGACATCGCAGTTGCCAGCAACGGGGAGCACGTCACTTCTGGCAGCGCAGCACGGCGCGGCTTCTCTCAGCGCGGCTCCGGAGGCGCCTTCAGTGCCCTCGTCTAAAAGCGGTCAGACTCCGACCTGGCTACTGTCAACCATGCTTTCATTACCTCAAGACTAGACTATTGTAACGCGCTATACATGGGGCTACCCATGGTGACGGTCCGGAAACTGCACCTGGTGCAGAATGCGGCAGCCAGTCTCCTTATGGGAGCGGGTCGCTGTGAACATATTACACCAGTGCTCCGCTCCCTGCACTGGCTGCCTATAGTTTTCCAGGCCCGATTCAAGGTGTTGGTTTTGACCTATAAAGCCCTAAATGGTCTGGGTCCTGCCTACTTGGGAGACTGCCTCACACTCCGGGCCCTGTAGCAGCCCTTGCAGTCGGCTGGGAGCATCTTCCTGAGGTCCCTATGGTATCCCAAGGGGCGACTCTGGAGAGAGCGTTCTGGGTGGTTGCACCTAGGCTGTGGAACTCCCTTCCAGTGGAAGCCCGACTGGCTCCAGACCTTTCTTTTTGATGAAAATGCAAGACCTGGCTGTTCTGCCAGGCATTCGGTGAGGGAGATGGGTGAAGGGTGGGTTAGGGTAGTAAGGTGATTTGTTTTTAACCCTGGTTTAATTTAATTGTATTTTTTTAGTGTTTTAATATATGTATTATGTATTTATGATTTATTTTGCTGTTGTTAGCCACCTCGAGCCTCTGTGGGCAGAAGAGGCGGGATAAAAATATTTTAATAAATAGATAAATGCACACTGGACTTGATATTTTGCACTGGCCTGGAAAATGGGGCTCCGATTATTGGGATAATGTCATATATATGCCATTGTCATAGTCGGATCATTATCTTCTGCAGGCCCGGATCCCTGCCATCTGTGCCCCTATTAGGGTGGTGGACCAGTTAGGTTGATCTGCTTCCAGAGACTAATGGAGCCAAATGGATTCCAGAATTCTTTGGGGCATATAACTCACTGATTTGGGGCAGCTGCTCTGTTGATGGCCTGGTCAAACTGTGGAATGGCATGTTGACCAAGGTCATCAAATTGGTTGCACCCAGACATCCACTTCTCCCATGGCTCCCTCTTTCTCAGCACAAGTCCTCTCGGTACACAGGGAACCCAAGGCAGATGAAGTAGGGGGCAAGGTGGTTAGAGCATAGGTGGTGCTTGACTTGTGCTGAAGCGGACTGATTGCATCATAGATTGGCTTTGAAGAACTATGGCATGGCTAGGGAGCTCTCCTCTCTGCTATCATAGTGTCTGCAAATTCTAATCCAGTTGAACTGTTCCAGACAGTGAAAAGCCTGGTAAATCTGGGCTGCCTTCGCCTAGAGGTTAGGTCATCTGCTGCTTTGCAGACAAAATTGCTTGTATTTACCATGACTTGGGGGCCGCTAGTTTGATGGCAAAGTCAGAGTTTGAGGTTGTGGATGCTCAGCTTTGTCCTATTTATCTGCATTCATTTCAGTAGGTGTCACCCACCAAAACAGGGAATGTCCTTGGGGCAATGCAGGCAACCAGTTATAAATTGGATGTGTGCCCATCCTTCTTGGTGAAAGCCAGCCTGGAGAGACTGGGGCCTCTGCTGTCTGAGGCTAACACCACCTGGCAGGGTACCAAACGTCCTTAAAATGGCAAACGTCAGGTCCCTCGCTCAAAAAAAAATCCCCAAATGCTGCTTGACGCTGACTCCCTGGACAGCTATCACCCTGTCTCTAATTTCCCCTTCTTAGGGAATGTTGCTGAACAAGTGGTTGCCCAGCAGCTTCAAGAACATCTCAATGCTATCACATTTCTGGACCCATGTCAGTCTGGCTTTCATCCTCGGTGTAGTACCGAAACTGCACTTGTGGCCTTGGCTGACGATAAACACTGAGAGATTGACAGGGGAAATTGTACCCTGCTGATCCTGTTAGACTTTTCAATGGCCTTTGATACAGTTGGGCATGAAGTGTTGATGACATGACTGTGGGACTTGGCAGGGTCCATGGGATGGCTCTCAAGTTGTTCTGCTCATTCCTGTCAGGGAAATTTTGAAGGAATTGTTCATTGTTCTCCTGCCTCCTTTCCCGTGGAGTCCTGTAGGGTTCCATCTTGTCTCTCCTCCTGTTCAATGTGTATCTCAAGCCATAGAGCAAAATCATGTGTAGACCTAGGGTGCGTTTCCATCAATATGCAGATGACACCCAAATCTTTTCCATCCAACCCAGGTCCTGCAGTCTCGGTGCTTACTCAGTGCCTGGCTGCCATTGGGGACTTGATGCAGGTGAGTCAACTGAAAATAAATCCAGACAAGACTGAAGTGATATTGGTTCGCCATCCCTGTGTCATGGAGGGAATTGAGATGCCCATAACTGATGGGGTAAAGCCTCCCTTGGTTACTCAGGTTTGCAGCCTTGTGGTGCTTCTGGATCCTAAGCTGTGTCTGGAACATCCAGTTGTAGCAATGGCCAGGAGTGCGTTTCACTAACTCCATCTGGTGAGAATGATGCATCCCTTTCTTTCAGATAGGGGTCTGGCCACCATCATCCATATCTTCATTACCTTGAGGCTAGTCTACTATGATGTGCTCTACATGGGGCTGCCCTTGAAGACTGTTCAGGGACTGCAGCTTATGCCGAAGAACACACGGCTCACCTTTTGACAGTGGTGGGTCGCCAGGAGCACATAACACCAGTGCTTCAGAGTCTAAACTGGTTGCCAATAGTTTTCCAGACACAATTCAAGGTACTGGTTTTGAACTAAAAAGCCCTAAACAGCCTGGGCCCTACATATCTATAGGACCATCCTTATGTTCCGTAGCAACCTCTTAGATCAGACAAGAGTGCCCTCTTGCAAGTTTCATCATTGGCCTAGGTTCATACGTCCCAGGCACACAGAGAAGCGTTCTCGGTGGCTCCTCCACTGCTTTGGAACTCACTTGCCCTGGAGGTTCACCTAAATCCTAGTTTGAGCATCTTCCGGAGGCAATGTAAGGCCCATTTATTCAGCCAGGCATTTTATGGGCAGGGGTAGATCCGGAGTGTGTGTGTATTATTAGGTTTTTTTATGGGTTTTAGTTTGTATTTTATATTTTTCTATGATGTGAGCCACCCTCAGCCTCAGGTGATAGGGCAGGGTAAAAATCAAAATAAATAAATAAGCCCCACCCCCACAACCTTGGAACTATAGGGGTGGGTGGGAGGAAATTTGTGAGGGATGCATTCCACACTATAATTGTGCCTATGACTCTTTACATGAAAAATGGAAGCCTAGTTAGGTGGTTCTTGCACCGGACACTCTTCCAATAGCACCTAAAATAGTGATACAAGGAGATGAGAAAGACCAGTATGACTCAAGTACTGCTCATTGCTAAAATGAAATTTAACAAGCAAACAAATTAATAGATTAATTCAAGATAGATTTTCAAAGGAAAAATCCAAGGTACCTCTCCAGACATTAAGACTAATTGAACTGTGGAGGTGAAATTAGTTACTGAATTAGATGAGACTCTGAATAAAGGACATTTTATTGTTTATTTTTTTTATTTACTTAAACTTATTATTTTGCCATAATACCAAACAGCATGAGGGCAGAAATGTGAAACAGAATCACCCATCTGGGTACTAAAGTATACTGAGGTTGGTCTAAGGCTGATTCATATCTTTTTGAATGAAACAGAAGAGATTATTTCTTAGTGGGTGACAACATTTCCAAAGCCATCAAGTAGCAATGGAAGTAATTGTCATAAATGTCAGTTTGCTTCCCATGCCATTCTATAGGAGCTAATGACAGATAATGGCCCACAATTTATGCGTGGCTCATTCTAACAGTTCTCTGCAGTACATCACTTCAGGTACACCATGTCAACATGATATCAAATGGGATAGCAGAAAAACTGGTTCAAATAGTAAATCTTGCTAGAAAGGGATCTACCAAGGTGAAGGAATTCTTACTATGCACTTTCTCATGATCACAACAAAGCCCACAACTTAAGATCACTAGTTCAGAGACTTACAGGCAGCAGCATTTAAATCTTAAGACAAATTTCTAATAAGCTTCAAAAGCAAGAGACCATTTATGGTTGTTGCAAAAGAACTCTCTACACCAGGAACTTTCTACTATATAAAGAAGTTGCTGGCAATATGCCATGGAAATAGCAAACTATCTGCACCAAGGTTAAATGTCAGAACGACATGAGGATTCTTCCTTTACAAAGATTAGAACGCATCTGAATTATATTCAGGATAATGCTGGGTCTTTGATTATCGAGGTCCTCTGGAGACTTAGTGACAGTTCTGGCAGAAATAACAGAGGTTCATCACCCATCTAATCACTTACAATACAATGCCATGCTCTTCTGCTTTGGAACAAAGACATGGAATTCAAATTTCTGTATTTAATTAAATGGGAAAACAAAGCACACAGATAAAGACCGAAATCAAAAAGATCCAGAAATGGTAACACAGTGGCCTGGGAAATAAATACAAACTGAGTCACATCATCAGAAGTCACAGAGCAAGATTGTCTCTGGACAGCCAGGAGCCTACAAGACATGTAATCGGTTTAAACAACAAAAATAGCCTGAAGAATGTACTTTTCACTGCTTGATTTTCTTGTCTATCTTCATTTACACAATAGATGTAAAAGTACTATGTACATGAGATGGTGCAGATATTTCACCTTTTGTACTGCTTGATATTGTTCTTGTTTTCAAATGTTTCAGTACATATTTTGATAATTATTAACCACCAATATAACCATTAGGAAGCTAAAATGGCTTTTCGGCCTAATTATTGGAAAGTTATTTTTGTCTTGTTGCTTGCCTTTTTTTTTTTTTTTTACTCATAATTAACATCTACCATTGGTATTTTCCTTACCAAAGAAAAATGAGACAGGTAGATTTTTTTACTAGTGAGGAATGGGGAAGTGGTATTGGGCGAGTTGGGGGGGGAGTTGGGGGGGTTGGGTTTTTTGGGGGGGATTGTATTTTAATGTTTGCATCTTTTATATGTTTTTATATGTTATGTTTATTTTTTATTTTGTAAGCCACCCTGAGCCTTTTGAGGGAAGAATGGGGTAAAAAAAATTAAATCAATCAATCAGTCAATCAATCAATAAACAACATGACAGGTTTTCAAGGCTGAGTTATAGAACTATTAATATAATTAGTGTTTCAATAAAAAATTTGGTATGGAAAATGAGCTATTTTGAGACTGAAATTATGAAGTCTAAGTTCACCCCAGTGTTTGTATGTTCAGGAGTGTTTGAGGAAGAGACCGGTAGCCTTGACTAGCTGAAGATTTATGAGTACTATGACAGCATAGATACTTTTTATGGCAATGAATGTAATAGATCCTAAACAAACACTGATAAGTCCTCTATTCTTCTGAGAGTCTCCACCTGCATACGTGTCCTGACAGAAAACCCCAACGTTCTGATAAGAATGAAGACATACTAAACTGCAAGGGGAAAAAAAGTTTCAGTACTAAAGTCAGATGAAAATCGAGCTGTTCATACAGAAGGCAAATAACAAATTATCTCACTAACTGCTTAATAAAAACATTGCCTTCATCAAGTTATATATCTTCCAATAATAATCATTACTTTCACTCAGATTCAATATGCCTCATCCTTTTTGTTCTGCTACTTTGCCGTCACTAATTATTAACTCTTGCAGTAGCATGAATTTCAAAGAAGGAATTCAGCAATCTTGCTTAATTATCCGGAAGTGCTAAAAAGTTTAAAATATAAAACAGGCAAAAACTCATAACAATCATGTCGGGAGTCTCCAGGCTTTATCACAATCAGAAAAAAATAAATTAATACTGAAATAAAGAGTGCAGGCATGCAAGCTAGGTGGGACCGATCCCCCCCACACCCCGGGGCAGGCAATTGCAGCCACTGCACTTCGGGGTCAGTGCAGAAAGCAGGTCTTCCCCCCTCTGGGAAACTGGGCTGGCGGGCTGCTGTCAGATGTCCCACCATGCTCAGGCCGAGGCACCAGCCACATGCATGGGCGCTCATCCCATCCCCACCCTCCCCCAACTCACACACTATCACGCCCCTGGCTGTGACATGGCCACACAGGATTGGTGACAGTGTCTGCTGCTCAGAGCCCCATGGTGGACCTCGCTGCAAGACTGGGCAGGCAGGGACCGGACCCACAAGGCATGGCACAGTACTGTGATTTGAGCAGTCTTAGCTACACCCCTGGTCGGGAGAAAGTTGAATGTAGCTGCAATTTGCCAATTCCCAACCAAAATATAATCCGTTTGAAGTCAACTTGAGTAAGAAAAAGCAGTGAATTGTTTGCTTCTTAATAACATCTGGCCATTTTGAGAATCACAGAGTCACTGAGATACATGACACCTACATTGTCCGAAACAGGCAGAAATGATCTGCCTAATGTGTCTGTGAAGATGCTGTTGCAGAAGACTGGGACAGAAGGTACCAAACTGAATACAACATAAACAAAACAAAATGGTAAATCTCCTCTTTAACAGAGAAAAAAAATGTTACGGTTAGCAAGGAGTTAATCCTAATGAACCCAAAAAAGCCAGTGAGTTTTTCTAGCAACTTCAAGGGGATTTTAGATCATACTGAGAAACAAAGTAGTAAAATATTCAGAAAGAAAATGGGAAAACAAACCTAACTTTAAATTAAGCCCAGCCCTGAGCCACCGGATATAGCATTCAAGATTCACAAAGGTTTAATCTGTCCGTTTGATTTCCAACCACTACTTATCAACAGTGGAAAGGGAGAATAAAGCTGTATGAGAATATGTGCTCCTTCCCACCCCACCCCAGCCCTCACTCTAGTCCCTCCTATTGGAGATACACATGAAGAGAGAAGGTTTCTCGTAGCGTAGGAAGAGAAGCACAGCACAGCATGACACTGCCATCCCTCAATCCACCAGGTATGTTCTGCAGTTTGTCATTCACACCCACCCTTTTGGGGCATGTTCAGGCAGCTTATTTAAAGGCCTTTGGGCCAGCATCCAGCTTTGCCATGCTGGAGCCTGCTGAGAGCACTGCAACCAACTGGCATTGGATCCCCGATATGTATGTTCTATAGTTCAGTAAAGCTGCAGCCAAATTAAAACCCATATGCATGGTCTCTGAGTGTTCCTTTGGCTCTGTCCATCACAAGAATTCTAGTACTTTAGTTCAGGACCATCGGTCTGTGCTGTAGTACTATGGTACTAATTACACCAAGCTGATTTCATTTTTATGTTCACAAAGAGATATTTGACATTTCTTAGATCGGTCACAACTTGCTCCTGACTCCAAAAGGAAAAGGAACAAAAACAAAAAAATACACTTTCTGTTCTTGGTAAACAGCCGTTGGCACACAACCCTGATTTCTCAGTGTTGTACTGTTTCTTTGCTGGTGTACTCACAAACTGAACTGATGGTAAAGTAACACAAAAGACCCCACAAAAATAAGTAGATATATGCATATATACTTTATTTCTTCAGTTTTGTAAACATTTTGGACACTTTATTTCCACACAACACTGCTGATCTTAAGCACAAAGTAATAAGAGAAAAAGACAAGAAAGGCTTTCTACCTTAAGTATTGTTACTCAAGCTATATCTAGTTCAGCAAAACAAACAAACCCTACCTCATTTCCCTGAGAAACTAGTTATTTTATCTACCCCAACAACCAAGCTACTCTACCTTGTCATTTCAATTTTCACATATTTTCTGTTTGTGTATTAGTTCTGTGATTCAATGAAATCTCATCTCTTCAGCCCACTGCCATAAGTTACTGTCCGGAACAAAGCTCTCTCTCAAATTCAATCTCAAACAAAATATAGAAGAGAAAATCACAAATGTGAAAGTGGACCACAACCAATCCTATGGGCCCCATTCTCACAAGCTTAGCAAGTTCTTTTGATTCATCAACCAAACCCAAGCTACAGGAGTATACTACCATCTCTGTGACTGTGGAGTGGGAAAACATTACTCAAAATAAGACCTTCTCAGGAACAATATTTTGTCAATGCTAGCTGCTAGCCTGGCACAGCTACGCACAATGCTGGATGCTCTCAGATACACAAATAATAATTTTCAGCTGAGAAAAACATAGCTTGGGTACTATTAACTTGACAAGGTGAGGGAGCAGAGCACCCATTCAGTTTACCTAGTAGAAATGTTGCCACTGCATCATGATATTTACAGTTTGAGTTTTCTTTGAACCAATGCACAGGAGATTCACAAGGCCTCCAATAAAGGGGACTGCCCCTTAATGACTCTTAAGGTGGGATCACCTGAGTTTCCACTAAAGAAAATCTTGTGGCTAGCTGGCAAGCATGACAAATAAAATAGTTACGTGCCAGATACTTGTATTTCCTGGATGTATAATTTCACATGTAACTGTTAGTGGACAGGCTTTATGTTGGGTGAATGGAAGATACATTCAAGTCCACAGCACAATCACAGAATAAGCTATAAAAATGATATATATTTATTTATTTATTTATATCCCGCCCTTTCCCAAAGACTCAGGGCGGCTTACGAAAAATTATAAAATACAATATAAACACATTTAAATACAATCCCCCGCAAAACCCAACCCACTCCCACCCCCCAACAACCTCCCACTGAATCCCTCTCCCCCAACCCATCCTTCCCCATAAATCAACCCCACCCCCCACCACCATTCAGTCCCTGCTGCCAAAAGCCCAACAAACAAAAGGTCTTACATTGCCTCCGGAAGGCCACCAGGCTTGAACACAGGTGGGCCTCCTGGGGGGCGGGAGTTCCAAAGCAAAAGTGCGACGGCTGAGAACACCCTTCTCTGAGGCCACTTTTAGACGAGACAAATTTGCGCATGATTGGTGAAAAATGTGTGTGTTTTAATGCTCATTTAAACACCTAAACCGTTTTAAATGCACATTTGCCATGACCGTGTAAAAGCCAAAACCGTTTTGAATGTGGTTTTTAAATAATGCGCATTTTTAAAAACCAGTTTTGGCATCCCCCGATCATCAAAGGAGCTCAAACCCGGTTTTAAAAAATGCGCATTATTTAAAAAACACATTCAAAACGATTTTGGCTTTTACACGATCATGGCAAATGCGCATTTAAAATGGTTTAGGTGTTTAAATGAGCATTAAAACAAGCGCATTTTTCACCAATCATGCGCAAATTTATCTCGTCTAAAAGCGGCCATAGTCGAGACCTGGTGAAAAAATGGAGTCTCCAGGAAGGCACCCCCACCTCACTGCATAGGCCGTATGGGACACAGGGAGCCAGGCAATCCCTCAGATAAATAGGGCCTAGGCTGTTTACGACTTTAAAGGTCATCACCAGCACCTTGAATTGGGCCCAGAAGACCATCGGCAGCCAGTGCAGCAAACAGAGCACCAGTGTTATGTGCTCGTGGTGACGCATCCCCATAAGGAGATGAGCTGCCACATTCTGCACCAGCTGCAGCCCCTGAACCGTCACCAAGGGCAGCCCCACGTAGAGCACATTGCAGTAGTCTAGCCTTGAGGTGATGCAAGCATAGACGACAGCGGCCAGATCATAGTCCAAAAGAAAAGGCCACAGCCTCCTCACCAGAGGGAGTTGGTGAAAAGTGCTCCTGCGACCTGGCAATCCAGGCGCAGCAAAGGATCCAGAAGCACTTAGAGGCTGCAAACCCTATCAACCAGAGGAGAACGGACCCCATCAATAAGAGGAGTCCCAGTCCCCAGAGCTGGGGCCCAGGGCAGTCATCTCACAGGTAAAGGCCAGTCCTAAAGACAAGGGTGGAAAATCTTTTCCCTCACTAGGGCTACTCTGAAAATCAGTAAAAGCTCCAAGGACCATGCTTCAGGAATGTCCAAATCATGAATCTGTGCCAGGGATCTGTCCCCTACCCTTATGTGCATGCCCACACATCTCCTCCTTTACCCTGAACTCAGTCTTTCAGTGCTTGAGGGTAGAACAGAAAGTGGCAAGGGGCCAAATAGAAACTAGCTGTGGGCCACATTTGGCCTCTGGGCCCTTATGTTCCCCACCCATGGTGTAAGTCAATGAGATTTTCCAGCTACAAAAAGGGACCATATCACCTCTCAAAGTGCATATAGTCTTACTAAATTTTGAGTTCCTATTTTCTTTTTGCCTTTCTTTGCCTCTACCAAATTTGGCTGAAACTTGCCTGCAGGTTCAAATGATATTGAGGGGCAACATGTGCGCATACACACACACACGCACACACACACACAAAAGCCCATGTAAACATACAGTGATTGCATAAGCTTTCTTTCCATTAGAAACCAGGCTAATGCTGCACTTTAAACAAACTACAAAACCAAGTGACAGCACATCACCATATTAATGAATAGTGAATCTTACTCAACACGCTTACTATGAGGGGAAACAGATGGGATGGTGGCCTGCTATTGTCTGCTGTGGCCTGGGACCCACTGCACATCTGTTTAGCCCCCACCAGATGTTAGATCGGGACTGCCCTGGGCAGCTAGGCGGCTAGCCCAGACTGTCCTGGGAAAATCTCCGAGGATACAGCCTTAGCTAAGGGCCACACATGCTGGTCAACACAGGCTAGCACATTTGTTCTGCTCCACCATACCTGCCTCAGGGCAGGGGCCGCCACGGCTGTCCATCATGGCGGGGAGCATGGCACTGGGGGTAGGGCATCGGTGGGCCGTACATCTGTTTATCTCCCACCCCACTGGGGTCATGTGGGTGGCAGACAGGTCTCCGGCTGCCGGCATGTTTGCTCAGTACCCCTCCCAACCCTGTGTAGGCTGTGGTTGCCTGCCCCAAGCCGGGCTGGGGAGCTGCTGTGCCACCCAGCACATCTGTTTTTAGCCTATGTGTAAGATTTCTATGGTACAGATGATGACTACCTACCTACACTCTCTTGTAGGTCAGCATCATTCTTTTTCCATTTGTCTCGCTTAGCAGAACTCCACCAGGGATACTGCAAGAAATTTCAAAGATTTTGCACCATGATGGATTTACAGTATGAATAAAAGCAGAAAGTTTTTATCCTACTCTTGCTCTGTGCATAGAGCTCCAAGTGAACTCTGTGGAAATTCTGCATTAAAGCAACGGCACATTGCTGTGTCAAATGATATGTTTCAGAAGTTCAAAATCTGTGCATAGTGCAGATATGTTTTAATTTACAGACAGTCTTGAAGGTTACTACTTGAAGGTTACTTGAAGGTTCCACCTACTCAGACTTGCACGGACTATCTCATATTTCATGCACAAACACATGTCCTTTTGGCATCTACAGCAGTTGCCTATATTGCTACGCAAAGTATTTAATGTAGTTTTAGCTTTTGTTCAGTTTAGCAGCTGAAAGGAAGGAAGAGGTAGGGTTACAACTTCTGCAAGTTTGACCCAGAGTCTCTGGGTTTTTACTCATCAGCTCTGGGCTCCAGGTGAAGCCCCAGCTTCTCTGGACTATCCCAGGCTACCTGGATAATGCAAAGAAATTGAGGTTTCAGAAGGTGAGGGGCAGGAATACATCAGAAAGATGAAGAGTGGAGAGGCTCTCCCAATGCTTTTCTATAATGGCTCTGGCCCCTACAGGGCACTGTGATATTACAACTCTCCAAAGGGACATGGCCAGGTCAGAAAGGGGAATCAGTCTCTTTGCCCCATCTCCTTCCGGTGTGGTCCTGCCCTCTTTGAGTCAAGATCTGAGGAATGTGGCAATCCTGGGAAGAGGAGACAATAGGGGTACAACCAGGATAGTCTAGGAGAGAAGGTGGCACCTCTAGGTCATGCCCTTGTCCTCCCATACCCAGAGCACGAACTCCCTTTCCTTCCCTCCCACTTCTCCAGATGCTGTTTCCATCCCAGAGGAGCTGTAGGGAATCTGACAGGTCAAAGGAGGGGAAGAGTCTCAGTGCACCTCTGGGAGGCTGTGCGATGTAATCCATCAGCTCCCTGCAAACCATCACCAAGTACTCCATGGACCAACATGTGAATATAGTAGGGCATGCTAATTGAGGGAGCCTGGCCCTTTAAAGAAGAGGCTGCACCAGCCAGAGATAGAGCCAGCTGGGCTAGAAGAGGTGCTGTGGCAGCACAGGAGGGTGCCTTCATGGGCCACAGCTGGGCTAGCCCTCAGGTGGGGCTAACTGAGGGGCATGGCATGGCTAGACCTAGGAGAGCTAAGCAGACTGATCTGGGAGCTCAGTGAGTGGGAGAAGCAGGAACCTAGGGGGAGCTCTGCTAAGCCCGAAGCAGCCCAGGAGTGGGGCTGGACAGGAGGATGCCAGGAAGGGCTCTGCCTGGAGAAACTGAGAGTTTGGGGGAACAGAGCTTAATGGTAGCTCTAGAGAAGAGACTGGGAATGGCTACTTGGTTGCAGGGCTCCCAGGGGAGTTTACATGGGGCTGCCTGGCTACAGGAAGGACTTTGGGACTGATCCCATGCCCATGCATGCAGCCGCATTCATTCGCGTGCAACCGCTTGGTTTGCACGAGCACCATAGGCCCCGTGCCGGCTGGGGGTGAATGCGGTTTGCGCACGCATTCGCATGGTGCTCCACGGGGTATGGGATTAGCCCTAGTGCCTGGCCAGAGGGAGAGACCATTGGAACTGTGTGAATAAAGGTGTTTTGTGAAAGAATCATATGTGGCTGGCCTCAGTTGGGGGTGGATCCGAACATTACTTACCCCAGGCATGCACACCCTGTCACAATGACAATCTTTATCTATTCACTATGTAAAATCCCTTGTATAGAGACTGTCAGGCACATATAAAGTTATCAACATGATCTCTGACTGGAAAATAAAAATAAACCTACTAATCACACTATAGAACAGTAGGTGGTTCAAGGCATTTTCCCTTTAAATTACATGACTAATGAGCCATATAAAAGGGTGCTAAATGCATTTAGGTCAAGTTGTAATGCTCATTTTAAGCAGGTTATCGATTTTCAACGCTGATCTGGATATGTCGTATACGAATAACAGAATTAAATGCTTCTTGTCAGCATGAGAAGATAACAAACTCATATTACCTAACAGATTTACTTCCAGTTATGGATAATACAAGATTCAGAAAAATATTAAGGCCTCTCCTTTGCTGCACTAGAAAAAATTGTAAGTATGTTTCTGTACCAATCTTTCTTCATCACTGTTACCAACCATGCACTGCTACCAGAACTGGGTTGTGGTTTGATGGAGAAATTCAATTTTGACTGAAAAAGAAATCCAATTTCAAATGCATCACATTTTTAATCAAAATCTTGCTTAGGTTGCAAAAATGTTCACTCAGAAAATGTTGATGATGAAAATGTCAAAGTTTTGAATGCCTGATTTTAGATTCCAAACTTTGCTATTTTTAAATGGGAATGAAATTCAATGAAAATTTCACCAGCCACTTTTATTTTGAAATCTGGCAAGCAATTACAAAATATTAGGTTTTTTGTTGCATTTTCATTTTCAGTCAGGTTTCTCCACCTTATTAACTCTGATTTTTTTTTCTCCCCCTAGGGCTTGTCATTCTTTCACAAAGTTATAACGAGGCTCCTTAATATGTACGTTTTGTAATAATTGCAATGATCCTTCCTATCCAATATTTAACCTAAATCTACCTTCGTACAGCTTAAGCCCATTGCCTCTTGTCCTACCCTCAATGGGGCTGATCCCAAGCCCTGCAGATCCCGTTTGCAACAGCACGAGTGCACAGCTGCACAGACCTCCATTGCGGGGACATTGTGCCTCACAGAAACTGTGTGCATTTGCACATGCATACAAGGTCCATGGAGGTTGGGATTGGCTCCACTGACAACAGAGAACAACTGGTCTCCATCTGCTTTAGGGCAGCCATTTAAATATTTGGAAATTGTTATCATAGAGCCTCCCCCCTTAATCTTCTTTACTCTTGGCTAAACATCCTCAGTCCCTTCAAGTTCTCTTCATATAACTTGCATTCTAAACCCTTTAACATCTTTGTTGCTTTCCTCAGAACCTTGCTACCTCCAGTTGCAACCAGATACTGTGCTCAAAAGATAGTGGGACTGATCCCATGCCCCACGTGCAGCCACACACATGTGCAATCATGTGGTTTGTGCAGGCACCATAGACCCTATGACAGGGGTGCACATGTTCATCCATGCACGCTGCATGTATTCCGTGCAGCACTCCACAGGGCATGGGATCAGCCTCAGTGCGGGTTACTCTACTGACTTTTATGAGAACAGGTTGAGATCATAGGAAAAGTGTCAAAGTATGAGCATTTTTTAGCCCCCTAAAAGTGCCGCAGGTTTATCTGAAAAGCCAAAAAAGTTATAAGAAACTAAATTCTAAATAGTTACTGTAGAAGATAAGAGATGGAAACAAAGTAGTTCAGATGATATCTTTTATTAGACCAACTTCTGTTGGTGAGAATATGCTAGCTTTTGGGCTGCACAGAGCCCTTTTTCAGGCATGTAACAAAGCAGAACTACAGACTAAGCAAATGCAAGACAAGTGGAGCCACTGATATGACATAGGCTGCTGAGACCAGTCCTCAGAGACTCCTCTCCCTTGTTTAGAGTGAAGAACAAAGACATAGGGTGGCTGAATAATCAGGGTGCCTGCTCAGAGCCTGCTGGCTCTTGGTTCAAGCTTGTCCTTCAACTGTGCTATTACAGAAGGTGTAGCGTTCAAAGGGTTAATCTATTTTCTATAGTCACTGAGATGCCATTGTTCTCCCATCCAGTTTGAGCTGTGGTCATTTTCTGCCTGCCAAGGATTTTGCTGTATTATATAACTTAATTTTAAAACATTCATTGGACTCTTTATGGCATTGGCCATACTTAGAGTGATCCCTGTCATGGTACTGGCAGTGTATTGCATTTTCTACTTTCCTTTCTTCAACTTCAAATACATCTCAGGAAATAAATTACTTGACCCACTACAGTAAATAAAATAAAAACTCTCTTATTGAATCCTGTGCCTCCAAAAGCCAGGTTGAAATTTTTACTAAAATTTGAATTCCTTGTCCACCTGCTTTCCCACTTTCAGTAACCTTCCTGTCCTTGGGTTATAAATCACCTGACGTGAAGCTTCCCAGATCTGTTCAGTCTTTAAAGAAGCTTTTATTGCTTTTCCTATTGAAAACACATAGCTAGTATTACATACCCCCTTGTAAAATACAAGAAAAGCTGCAGACTCTTGATCTTACCAATGAACAACCAGCAGGCAGCAAGTTGCTGGTCTCAGTCAAGTTTCCAGGGGACAAGAGTTCTCATCACAAAATCTGCCATTATAATTTACCATGTGTCACAATATCAGCAGGAAAGGAAAGATTTCAATGGGTATAAACACTGAAGGCCCCTGAGATGGTCTTCAGCATGTTCAGGACCAATATGGGGTAATATATATTCAATGTGATCCTCCAAGTAGATTGTTCCAGTGGGTGTTCTGAGTGCAGGTGCAAGGCCTATGTTAAGTGAATGGGACTGGCTCTTGTGCTAGTGTCTGCTAGCACCAGTGTTATCTGGATAGAGAATCATACTGTGTGAAAACAAACGAGATAGGGGCCAGCCAGACCCCCTGGCCACCCCATGGAGTAGCACCACAGTCACCACTCATTGGGCCGGTGTGTAGAGTACAACAAATGTGCAGACCCCATGGGCGGACAGCCATCTCACTTTCCCCACGCCATGGGTTGAGCCAAGGAACTGAACACATGGGCAGGCTTTTAGCTCTGTCCCTGCCCTACTCCACCCATCAGCTCCCAACTGTCCCAGTATCCTGCCTCCTGCCATGATGTACAACCATGGCTAACTGCGGCCAAAAGAAGCCACAGAAGCCATTTCTGCCCACCCTGCACAGTACTCTGGGAGGGCTGGGGCAGAGGATGGGCAGGCATCCCCTGGCATCCCTGCCAGTACACAGAGGTCTTTCCAGCCGCAGGAACCTGTCACCATCCACAGAAAGCCAGCTGTAGGGGGCAAAGCACATCCTCCATGGCACGCAGATAAGGAAAAGGGAAAGCAGATGGGAACAATGAAAGCATCAGCACACAGTCCAAGCTATCAGTCCCCTGGCATGCTGCCAGCGCTGTCCCACCCAGACTCGGCTTACAGCGCAGTTCATGGATTTGCATTCTGTCCCTCACATACCGTGCCCAAGGAGCTGCATCTGCCAGCTCATGACTGCACAGGCAACCTTGCAGGATGATGGGTCTGTCAGTATCTTCTATACATCCCTCCACCTATCCACACGTCAGCAAGGTCCAAAGTGTCAGATACCTCCCCAATGTCTCCCTACCCCACACCCCAGGCAGTCACAGCTGACACAGTCCAGAGCAGTTGTTATGGCATTCTGGTCCCAGTAAAAGAGCAGACAGAAAGAACAAACAGCAGAATGGGGAGCTAGGACCAGTGCATGCTGCTTCCAAACAAGAAAAAATGTGACTAGGGGCTCATTCAGACGTGTGTTTAAATCGCACAGCTGCGTCGGCGGCATCATGCGATTTAAAGAACCCCGCACTTCCAGGTTGGTGTGAATGCGGTGAGCGCGCACATTTCCACTTAGCCCGGATGTTTGGAGTGCGGTTTGAAAAGTTGCTCCGAGCAGCTTTTCAAACCGCGCTCCAAACATTCGGGCTAGGTGGAAACGTGCGCGTTCACTGCATTCACACCAACCCGAAAGTGCGGGGTTCTTTAAATTGCACGATGCCGCCGACGCAACTGTGCGATTTAAACACACGTCTGAATCCAGCCTTACACAAGATAAGGAAATACGTCAGTTGGTGCCATCTAATGGGCAGCACAGCTGCAACAGACCAGTTCCTAGGCAGAGACCTTGACTGTCCCAGAAAGGTGCACACCTCGCCAGTTTGTTACATCGGGATTTGTCTTCCCCTTTTCTTTCCCCCACACGGAGTGAAAGAAGTCATGATCCCCTGGTGCTAATCTGTTGGATAAGATTAAGCAGAGGGCTGTGACAGTGTGTAACATCCCAGGGCAGAACAGACACAGACACAGTTGTGCAGGGACTGTACTAGGCAATAGCTAGGCATGCAGCCAGCCAGGTGATGGCTGACAGGTGTTCATGCATGGCGCCTCATCACCTTAAAGATTCTGGCACCTTGTCTGAAGAAGCCACAGCCATCTGTCCAACAGTCATGCAGTATGACCCACTTAGAGGCCCAGCAGGTCTCACCACTGCTGAGGCAAGCCGGCGAGAGATCCAGACTGTGAAAACCATCTGCTGTACTTGCACAAGGCCATTGTCAGCCACAGACAAGGCCGTTGTCAGCACAGTTGTTGCTGAGACTGTGGGGAGGGCGGTACACCTGAGACTGGTCCTCACCCAGTGCCAACTGGGCTTGCTGCTGAGGAAAGAGGCGCTGCAAGGGGAGATGATGCATCCTGTGGGTTACCTGTCCTGTGACATGGCTGCAGTGAACCTCACAATGCGCTGGGCAATGAACGACAGGAGCAACAAAACCTTTTTCAAATACATCAGAAGCAAGAAGCCTGCTAGGGAGTCAGTTGGGCCATTAGATGACAAGGGGGTAAAAGGGGCGCTCAGGGAGGATACGGACATTGCAGAGAAGTTGAATGAGTTCTTCGCGTCGGTCTTCACTGCGGAGGATTTTGGGGAGGTACCCACGCTTGATCCTTGCTTTGTGGGTGAGGAATTGGAAGAGTTGTTACAAATCAATGTGATGTTGGAAGATATTATTATTATTATTATTATAAACATTTATATGTCATGTGCCAGTCATGTGCTTGGTGCTGTACAGAAACATACAATAGATGCAGTCCCTGCCTGTGACTTACAATCTAAAAGACAAGGAGGGGGAGACAGGGAGAGGGGACAGTGGGGAGAAGACAAACAGACATTCAAGCGGATGCAAAGTCTCAGGTGCGTGTGCTTCACTTGGTTACAATCAGGTTGGTTGCAGCAGTCTGTGGAGGGGCACAGGCAGTAAGCATATGGGGAACGACTAGCAGGCATTGGGAAAGGAGGCGAGGAAAAGATGGGTCTAGAGGAGGGATCTGAAGGAGTGGAGGGAGGGGGCAAGGCGGATGTGGGTAGGGAGGGCGTTCCAGGCATGGGGGGCAGCGAGGGAGAAGGGTCAAAGCCGGTTACGTGAGCAGGAGAAACGAGGGAGAGTGAGGGGGGACAGAGGACGAGCGGAGAGCGCATGCAGTAGAGCGTAGGGAGATTAGGTCTGAGAGGTAAGGGGGAGCTTGGTTGTGTATTGTTTTGAATGTGAAAACCAGGAGTTTAAACAGGATATGTTCAGGAATGGGGAGCCAGTGAAGAGAGAAGAGGAGAGGCTGCACATGGTCGAAGTGACGGGCAAAGTGAATGACCTTGGCAGCGGAGTTTTGGATTGCGATAAGGGGGGACAGGTGAGAGCGAGGGAGGCCAGCGAGGAGGAGGTTGCAGTAATCGAGGCGAGAGATAACCATGGCATGAACAAGGATTTTGGCCGAGGAGGTAGAG
>QEPC01003229.1:1044613-1057576 GCA_003113815.1 Sphenodon punctatus
ATCCTGGAGGCATAATAGCGTTGTCTAGCTAGGGAGATAGCCGAGGAGAGGGAGGAGAGGGAGAATTTGTAGTGGAGGAAGTCAGGGAGAGAGCGGGATTTGCGCCAGAGGTGTTCGGCAGCCCAGGTGCAGGAGCAAATTGACAAACTGACAGTTCAAGGGCAAATTGACAAACTGAATATTAACAAGTCACAAGGGCTCACCCCAGAGTTCTGAAGGAACTCAAATATGAAATCGCAGACCTACTTTTAATAATTTGTAAACTGTCACTAAAATCTGCCACTGTACCTGAGGACTGGAGGATGGCAAATGTAACTCCGATATTTAAAAAGGGATCCAGAGGCGATCCTGGAAACTACAGACCAGTAAGCTTAACGTCTGTGCCGGACAAAATGGTGGAAACCATCATGAAGGACAGAATTACAAGGCATGTTGACAAACATGGCTTAATGGGGAAGAGTCAACACGGATTTAGTAAAGGTAAATCATGCCTCACTAACCTGTTGGAATTCTGGCAAATGAGATTTAATGTGGACAAGTGCAAAGTGATGCACGTAGGGAAAAATAATCCAAAATATGCATACACAATGCTGGGTACTAAGCTAGGAGTTATCACTCAGGAAAAGGATCTAGGGGTGGTTGTGGACAATACAATAAAATCCACAGCACAGTGCGCAGCAGCAGTCAAAAAAGCAAACAGAATGTTAGGAATTATTCAGAAGGGAATAGATAATAAAACTGAGGAGGTCATAATGCCTCTATACAAATCAGTGGTGCGACCACACCTCAAATATTGTGTGCAGTTCTGGTCACCCCATCTCAAAAAAGACATAGCTGAACTAGAAAAGGTACAGAGAAGGGCAACAAAAATGATCAAGGGCATGGAAGGGTTCCCGTATGAGGAGAGGCTTGGTAGGTTGGAGCTCTTCAGTTTGGAGAAGAGATGACTGAGAGGAGATATGATAGAGGCCTATAAAATCATGAGTGGAACTAATAAACAAGGAACAGTTATTTATCCTCTCAGCTAGTACTAGAACTAGGGGACACTCCATGAAACTCATGGGTGGCAAGTTTAGAACAAAGAAAATATTTTTTCACTCATTGCATAATTGGGTTGTGGAATCTACTGCCAGAGGCTGTGGTAAGGGCCAGTACTATAACTGAGTTTAAAAGAGTTTTGGATTCTGGAAGATAGGTCCATTAGCAGCTATTAGCCAGACAAGATCAGGGAACATGGACGGGAGCTGGGGGGAAACAACAGGGAATGGATACCCCATTGTGACCTGTTGGGTGCTTCTCCCAAGTCATTGTGATTGGCCACTGTTGGAGACAGGATGCTGGGCTAGATGGACCATTGGTCTGACCCAGTATGGCACTTCTTATGATTGCCTAAGTCACACCAAGTAATACAAAGCAGTAGGAGACCATGCTGTCCACGTGGGGAGATGACAAGTGGATGACCCATTTCCACATGTCCAGGAAGCTTGTGTTCCAGATAGTGGAGATCCTCAGGTCACAGCAGGAGAGGGAGCAGACGGTTATGAGGACACCCATCTCCATGGAAAAGCAATTGGTCATCACCATTTGGAAGCTCGCCACACTGGACTTCTGCCACTTCATGGCCCAGCAGTTCAGCATTGGCTCCACCGTGGCTGAAATGCTTGTCCAGGTGTGTTAGGCAATCGTGAACATGCTGCTGAACTGGGTGGTCCAACTGGTTGACCCCGAGGAGGTGATGGAGGGCTTTTGGGGGAGGGGTTCCCTACTTGCAATGGGATGCCCACCCCATAGTCACGATAGGGGCAACCCAGTTGATATAGTATATTTAAATTTGCAAAAAGCATCTGACAAGGTCCCTCACCAGAGACTCTTCAACAAACTAAGTAGTCACAGAATAAGAAAAAGAGTCTTGCCATGGATTGGTATCTAGTTAAGAGATAGGAAACAAAAGGTAGGAATAAATGGTCATTTAAGTTGGAGAAAGGTAAACAGTGGGGTGCTTCAGGAGTCTGTACTGGGACCCATACTATTTAACATATTCATTAATGATCTAGAAAAAAAGAGGTAAAGAATGAGGTGGCTAAATCTGCAGATGACACCAAATTACTCAAGATAGTTAAGACCCAGGCAGACTGTGAGGAACTAGAGAGGGATTTTGCATGACTACGTGAATGGGCAATAAAATGGCAAATAAAATTCAATGTTGATAAGTGCAAGGTGATGAATATAGAGAAAAATAATCCTCACTATATATACACAATGCTAGGTTTAAATCTGGGTGTAACTAACTACTCAGGAGAAGGTTTTTGGGGTCATTGTGGATAGTTCCTTGAAGATATGTGGCAGCACATAAGAAGTGTGTGGCAGCAGTCAAAAAGATAAATCGAATGCTAGGCATTATTGTGAAAGAAAGAGAAAATAAAAGGGTATCATAATTTTTTTTAAAATTATTTATCCAAAGTTTATATCCCTCCCCCTCCCGCCTAATGAAGGCTCAGGGGTGGCTTAAAGTTCCACAAAATACAATAAAACATTCAATGAGTAATAGTATTATTAAAAGTGAAAACCATAAAACAATAAATAGGTATCCCATAGCAATAAATAATAAGTCCCACCCACCTACCCCCACCCACCCACTCCCTCTTCTTCGCCAAAAGCCTGGCAGAACAGCCAGGTCTTATACTGCCTATGAAAAGGGGAGATCCGGGGACAGGTGAACCTTCACTGGGAGGGAGTTCCACAGCCTTGGAGCGGCCACCGAGAACGTCCTCTCCATCGTCCCCGTCCGACAGACACAGGGGACTTCAAGAGGGGCACCCTTGAATGACCGCAGGGGCTGGTCCAGAACTCGGGAAGTGAGGTGGTCCCACAGATAAGTAGGGCCCAAATTGTTTAGGGCTTTAAAATGTCAATACCAACACCTTGAATTGAGCCTGGAAGACTATAGGCCGATGTATAAATCTTTGGTATGATCCCACCTTGAATATTGTGTGCAGTTCTGGTCACCCCATTTCCAGAAAGATATAATAGTACAGGAAAAGGTTCAGAGAAGGGCCACAAGCATGATAGAAGGGAGGGGCTCAACAGGTTGGTGCTATTTACCTTGGAAAAGAGGTGATTAAGGGTGGATCTGATAGAAGTTTATAAAATGGCATGGAGAAAGTAAAAAGGAACTGTTTTCCCTTTCTCACAATAAGAGAACAAGGGGACACTCTGAAATTAAATAGCAGCAAATTTAAAACGAACAAAAGGAAGTATTTTTGTTGATGCATGATGCAGCGGACAATACAACTGTGGAACTCATCACCAGAAGAGATTGTGAAAGCCAACAGCATAAAGCTTCAAACAGAAATTAGATAAATTCTTATGGTTCAATCCTGTGGCTGATGTAGGCAGCCTGCAGGTGCAGCGCTTAGCCAGACAGTGGGTGCTCAGGCGCACAAGCGTGCATGCACAGCAAGCCACATGGGGCAAAGGCACAACCCATGCTGAAGCGAACCCCCCGAGCCCACACACCTTGCAGCCCGGAGCATGGAGCAGGCACAGCTCCTGCTCCATCCCTCGGGCCGGGGTGTGGGCTCTGGAGGTCGCATCTGCAGGGGTCACGCCTTTGCCCCAGCTGAAACCCTGAGTGTGGGCGTTCTGGATGTGCACCATGCGTAGGTGTGGCTTACGCCAGCCACAGGATTGCACCCTTACAGGACAGAGCCATAAATGCCTACTAGTTGGGCTTAAACCCCTGGTTACCAGTAGTTGAGAGTGGTTAGCAGGTGATGGGTCACACCTCCATGACCTGTACATATACTTCTCTTTAACTACTAGAACTACAGGATGCTGGGCTAGATGGACTGCTGGTCCAGCTTGGTATGGCACTTTTTATGTGATGACTTCTGCAACCACAAGGAGTACTGCTCAGTGGTCCTCAGGGGGTAGTGGACCACCATGTCCAGGTTCTTCGATGTGCGGGCAGCTGGTACAGGCAGAACCATGATAACCGCATCCTGTGCCTGTCCCCATACTTCAGGTAGATGTATACGAGGGATTTCAGTCCGAACACCATCACCAATATCAAGGGGCCATTATTCTGTGGGAAGCCATTATTCTGTGGGACACTCAACTCTATCTCTCTACCCCTTCTCTCTCTCCCTCTGTTCAAGCTCGTCTCATCAACTGTCTCTCTGACATCTCTACCTGGATGTCTCAATGTCAACTCAAACTCAACATGGCTAAAACTGAACTCCTTATCTTCCCCCCTCATCCTTCCTCTCCTTCCTCACTGTCAATAACTATTGATGGAGTCACCATCCTGCCTGTCCCCCAAGCCCGTAGCCTAGGCTTCATCTTTGACTCAGCCCTTTCTTTTAAACCCTACATTGACTCTGTTGCTAAATCCTGTCGCTTCTCCCTCCATAACATTGCTAAGATTCGCCCTTTTCTCTCTGTCTCGTCTGCCAAAACTCTTGTTCATGCTCTGGTCATCTCTCGCCTCGATTACTGTAACCTCCTTCTCACTGGCCTTCCCCGGTCTCACCTTTCTCCCCTCATCTCTGTCCAAAACTCTGCTGCCAGGGTCATCTACCTCGCCAGTCGCTTCGACCATGTGCAGCCCCTCCTCTCTTCGCTTCACTGGCTTCCCCTTCCTGAACGAATCCTGCACAAGCTCCTAGTCTTCACCTATAAAGCTCTTCACAACCTTGCTCCCCCCTACCTCTCTGCACTTATCGCCCTCCATACTCCAGCCCGTGCACTTCGCTCCTCCTCTGTCCCTTCTCTCACCCTTCCACGCCTTCCCTGCTCCCCTAAGCGCCTTCGTCCCTTCTCACTTGCTGCCCCCCATGCCTGGAACTCCCTCCCTGTCCACATCCGCCTTGCCCCCTCCCTTCATACCTTCAAATCTCTCCTTAAAACTCACCTCTTTCGCTCTGCTCTGTCTGACTCTTTATCCTGCTGAGCCACTATTCCTATACCTACGATCGGTTTACCCTTATCCTTGCAACATGGACCTGCCTGCTGTCATTCTCATCGTAACCAAGCCAAGTACGTGCACTTGAGACCTCGCATCTTCATGAATGTTAGACCCCTTGTCTCTCCCTCTGTTCCCCTTCCTAAGTCTCTCCCCCAGCTCCTGTCTCTCAGATTGTAAGCCCTAGGGGCAGGGACCGTGTCTATTTTATTACTTTGTAAAGTGCCAGGTACACTGCTGGCGCTATATAAATGTTTGTTAATAATAATAAAATAAAAGCCCATTATTCTGTGGGAGCTGGCCTACCCCCTGACACCATGGTTCATAACGCCCTATGCCATGGATGGCACCTTAGAACAACACCAGTTCAACTGGCAGCTGAGTGCCATCTGGTGCGTGGTAGAGAGGGTGTTCCAGCTGTTGAAACAGTGATGACAATCAATCATGGGCCGGACAGACTTCATGATGGAAACCGCCCCTCTGCTGACCACAGCCACATGCGTCCTGCAGAACATCTGGGAGACCAGCATTGTCGCATCCCTCATTGCCCACAACGAGCCACTGCTCCTGTTTAGGGAGCAGACACATCAGGCTGAGAGGCGCATATCTGGGAAGATAAGGGATGCTTTGTGCCAGCACAAAATATCCAATGGGGGGGGGGGGGGGCGGGAGAACAGCACAGCAGAAGGTATTAAAAACCACACAAAAATTCTGCTATCCAAAATTTATATTGAAGATTAAAAAAAATATGCAAAAATACATATAAGAACATACAAAAGCCACAATCATATAAGAACACCAAATAACCCGACGCGTTTCGGGTACAACAATAAACCCTTCCTCAGGGATGAAGTAGTAGTTCAAAGCAGGAGATTATGATGTCTCTCTCTCTCTATAACAAAAGGGTTCCTTCAGGAGAAGCTCCGAACTATGGAGCTTCCTGGTAACTATATGGGTTTGGAGCTTATATGCAGTAGAGGAATCATTGTGTTCTTCCTTGATCTCCATAGTTTGGAGCTTCTCCTGAAGGAACCCTTTTGTTATATAGAGAGAGAAACATCACAATCTCCTGCTTTGAACTACTTCTTCACCCCTGAGGAAGGGTTTATTGTTGTACCTGAACTGCATTGGGTTATTGGGTGTTCTTATATGATTGTGACTTTTGTATGTTCTTATATGTATTTTTGCATTTTTTTTAATCTTCAATATAAATTTTGGATAACAACATTTTTGTGTCATTTTTGATGCTTTGTGCCAGCACATAAGCCACATGGCTAACAGTACAGTGTAAATAAATGTATAATAAAGTATGTTAATCCATTTCCAGTGTGTGTCTGTCTGTCTCTGGGCCATCAAGCCTTCTGCTCCACCAGAAAGGCATATTGTCCCTCCTCAGATCTCAAACTTCCAGTCCCAGGTATTTTTAGGTCTGTCCCCACCACCTGTCTTCACTCACTTCTTCCACCCATACCTCTCAGATGTCCCAGATGTTCGGGGAAGTCCCTGATTGCACAACTCTTTGGTTATCTGTCCCCAGTCCCGTAAAGTCCCTCGTTGGATAGAGAGGGGTGGAGGAGTACAATTTGCAAGCCATCTGTGGGGACAATGCATTGGTTTCTCCAGCCTGAAGAGAATCAAGCAGGCATCCCCAGGCAAGTTCAAAGCAGCCCCTCCTGGGCTATTGAGAAGGAACCCTCTATTGTCCTTTCCTCCTTACTCTCAATGAATCATCTCCTCATTGCCTTTGAAATTCACTGCAACAATCAACAAAACACCACATGCATACCCCACAACACACCCTGGGAGCATCAGTGTGAAGCTCTAATCCCTGATTGTTTCTCCCAAGGGAATAACACCAAGCCACGGTTCCTGAACCGGCCCATATAAGGGTCTGTGACAATGTGAACTTTAAAGCTCACGGGGCATGAGCTTTGTAAATCGCTTGGCATGGGGACGTGGAGGCTGAACAGGCAATGGATGTATTGACATGGGGCTTGGGTGGGGAACCTCTGATCTGGGGTTACAGTGATAGTTTGGGACTGCACCACATATACTATTCTCTATCCATGCCCAACTTCCTCAACCCACACCCGAGTAGCATTACCCCATCCCATCCCTTTTCCCAATTCCTGAGGGAGGGGGGGACACAAGTCCCTCCCTCACCCGCTCTGGGTGGGGGAGGAGCAGCACAGATGTCCCACCCCAACCAATGCAGATCCTTCTCTTCTGCCTCCCTGGCCCCCAAAGTGCGAGGGTATTGTAGAGTTAGCTTTCTGTTGAATAACACACAGCACAAGTTTCTTCAAAACAGAACTTTACTAAGAACTCAGAAGACATGCTTCCATACTGTACAGACTGCATGGGACAAGATGGAGAAGAGAGGAGACAAGGAGAAAAAAACCCTGTTTCATCCCCTGACCCTCCCCCTACTGGACAAGCCCCATGTTAAGCTTGCAGGGCTTGCAATGGGCTTTTACTTGCAACTGTTGCACAATCCAACACTCTTCTGCCTCCCTGGCCCCCAAAGTGCGAGGGGCGGGGGACTTTAGGAAGGGGGAAGCTTTGGGAGAAGGGCTACAGTGGGGTACTGTGCCAATGGGGAACTGAGCTGGGGTGGAGTGTTGTGCAGTGCACCCAGGGCAGGAGCAATTGGGCCAGGGCATGGCGCAGGAAGCATGGCCTGGGAAACACACTGGGGTGTTTGTTGCCAGGGCAGGCACATCCCACAATGGGGAGATACTAAAAGGAATGATAAAGACTGCCCATTCGACACAATGGAGTTTACTTGATTACCAACTGGAAACAAAGGTGATCCGTGAATTCCAATAGCCCTTATCGGGTGGTAAAGGAATACATTGGGGCTGTATCGTGGGAAGGAAGAAGGGTAGAGAGGGGGTAGGATAGGGTAGAGAGATCTGTTAGAATGACAATGAAGCTAACCCAGCCCCTTTGTTTGCATTCCACACCCTCCCTACTCCTCCCGTCTTTTAGAGATGCTGTTCTATTATATTTCTTTTGTGCCCTATTTAGCTATTAGCATTGATGGATCGCCATCATTTCCAGATGGTAGTCATGATGCCTTCACTTTTGCCAGGGGGTGCTCCTTTGACTATTAACCAAGTGGCTTATGGGATTAACTTCTTACTGTCGGGGGCTGGGAGTGAACGACGGGGAATGGATTGCCCGTTGGTTCTTCTCCCATGCAATTGAGATTGGCCACTGTCGGAGGACAGGATGCTGGGCTTGATGGACCATTGGTCTGACTCAGTATGGCACTACCTATGTTCTTCTCGTTCATTTCATCATGTCCCCACATAGCATGCTGGCAGGGCAAGAGCTTACATCTGGCTTACAGAAGAGAAGCTATAGAATGGATATGCGAGCCCTGGTCTTCTGCGGATTTATTTCATTAAAGCCAAGCATCATAGTTCAGGCTCAAAGCCCAGCCTCAAAATTCACTCAATGCATATATGTTATGCCCCACGTTGTCTCACAATTTGGGAGTTTGTGTCCCTCATTTCAGGGGTCTAGGGTTGAGCGGTATGCTCCCACCTGTCTCAGAATAAGGGTTGAAACTATGGTTGCAAGAACAACACGTTTATTTCAAGGGTCAGAAAGAAAGAGGCATGTGAGGGATAACAGAAATATATGATTTATTCATCGTTTGTAAAGGTTAAACATAAAACAAATTACAGTCTCACTCTCTTCCCCTCCTTCTCCTCCTGTCCGCAGCAGACCTTGATCTTTGGGTGCAGGTCATGCCAAGGGAGCTCGGGCAGTGCAAGGGCTGTTGGGGGGTTTGATTGGCTGGGGGAAGGTTGGGCCTGCAAGGTCGAGTGGAAGGGGACAAGCACAGGAGGGATGACACTTGAACCCTGTGACAGCAGGACTGGCTGCTGGAGATATCTGGTCAGACAATCGAGATCCACGATGGTGGTGGTAGGAACTGGAGCTGAAACTTAATCTCGATTTTCTCTCGATTCTTGCCGAGAATCATGGTTCTTGGCTCATTGTTAACGAGAATCGATAATTGAGAAAAAAAACATTCTTGACACTTTCCCAGTCAAGAATGTTTCTCAATTTGCCACGATTTACCATGGACTGTTTACCGTTTACTATGATTTACCATAAACAGATTTGATTTACTGTGTACTGCATTTGGCTCGGTAATGCACATGGATAAAATGGATGCCCTTTTCCAACACTGCCGGTGCCATCTTGGAAGAGGGCTGCACATGCGCAGAACAGCTGCGGTGGCCATTTTGCACATGTGCATTACCAGGACTTACACAGTACACGTTAAGTGGCACATGATACATTCGTATATGGTACATAATAAATCATACTACATGGTAAACAGTGCACAATAAATTTGGACAAAATTCTCTGAGATCTCAAACTGTTACCAAGATTGTCCTGAGATGCCGGTAACAATTCTTGAAACCCGCAAAATGTTCGTGAGAAACAAACTGATTCTTGTTTCAGCCCTAATAGGGACTCCAGGAGGTCGGCAACTGGGGTCCACCCCAGAGTAGCAGTTATTGCTGTGCTCATGGCAGAAACATGTTGAAGGAGGGCACACTTCATCCCCAGGGACTGCTCCATATCATCTTGCAGGCCATGGACCTCCTTTCTCCAGCACCCTTGGAGAACTCAAACTGCTACAGGTGGCAGTCCCATTCTCTGCAAGATGCGATGAAAAGGACCCTGTGTTGTGTGGTGCTCTGTCACAGGAACCAGCCTGGGCCAGCCCATGGATGGTGCTAGGTCCTCCATGCACCGCTAGGTCCACACCCACAGGGCCCAGTTGCACTGGGTGACCACATATGGTGGTGCCAGGGAAAGCATCCCTTCCACTGGTGAACTGGTAGCAGGGCACAAAGGGCAGCCAATAGTTCAGGCTGCCCCACTCCCACCTTTCTGCTCTGGTGTTTTGCCCCTGCCCACTGCACCTGATGCCTCTGTTCCTACTGCCACCTTTGCCCTCCATGTCCATCTGTTCAGCATCTGAAGCCCCCATCAGCCTGCCATGGTGCCTTGCCCACCGGCTTGCAGCGCATAGCATCCCCACACAGTGCCCTCGGTGTCCTGGCGCTCTTCTGCTTCCCCCCCTCTCTCCCTCCTGGTCACCTGTAAACACAGTGAAGAATGACATCCACGTTAGTGAGTGGCAATACCTGCACACTCCCTCCTATGGTTGTGTCACCAAGACACCATATGGGTATATTCACTTACTGGTCCCCTTAGCTTCTATGTTCTCCAAGGCTCTGGGTCCTGTGTACCCTCCATCTGCACCACCGTTGGCCCCACAACTGGCAGATGGCTCTATGGCTCAAAGGGGTACATGTTGAGGGTCATGAAGGTGGTGTCTGAGTCCTCAGAGTCTGACCCCATCTTCTGGGCAAAGCCAGGCATGGAGGGCTCTTCCTGGGAGGGTACGACCTCCATGGGGGAATGGGAACAGGTGCAGCATAGACGGGCAGCGGGGAAAGGTGTCTGCATGACAGCAGCCCCTGGTGAGGCCAGGGCTGATGAGGCATGGAGCAACTATAGGTGTCCAGGAACTCCATGTACTGTATCGTTTGCTGGCCATGGCCAGACTTGAGGTTGTTGTCTGTGACCTCTTTGTAGCCCCTCCTCAAGTCCTGCCACCACGGACTCAAGTCCCAGTGGTAGCCGAGCTCCTCCATCTGAAGCACCCTCTCATTCCTGTAGCTTTTGTAGAGGTCATACTGCATCCTCTCAGGCCCCCCTCAGGCAGATGAATGCCATAATTTCCTGCTTGAACCAGACCAGTCCCTTCTGGCAGGCGGCTTGGGGAGCTGCTCCCAGCGCAGCGGGGGTCTGAGCTTCTGCTGTCCCTGAGGTTGAAGTGCTGCTATATCCCTGTAAACATGGTGATGGACACACACACCACATAGTTGTAGATACTGTTAACCGGCTGTTTCAACACTCACCCACCCAGGTACGATGACTAACTGCACCGGACTGGCTGTCCTCCTGCTGCATGTTCCATTTGGCCGGCTGTTGCTCCTCGGTTGCTCCATGGAGGAGTGGGCATTGGGCATATACTACAGAACAGTCTGGGGTCGCCCACCATGGCTTTGGATTTGCCGCACATTCCCTTTATGGGTGCTGGGGTCCACTTGGGGGGCAGGGAGGGACGTGGTTGCTCCTTTGACTGCTCTCGACTTTTCACCCACAACTTTATGTGCTGGCAGACCTTGTCACACAGTGGGGCTGCATGGGACCTAACAGATGGGAGGGCACACATTAGCCAGGCTGGGACAGCCTTAGCCCATGCTGCATCCACCACCTTCTCAGGACGACACATTGGGTAGCAGCCAGCCAACTGGCAGCCCCCTATCAAAAGTGGGCAAGCATCCGGCAGCCATCTAACAGACAGGCAAGAGAATCACGGGCTAATGAAGCTACTGTCTCATTTGTTTTCACCCACTTTCTCTCTACCTATGCCAGGGGTGGGGAACTTCTGGCCCTTGGGCCAAATCCAGCCCATAGCTGTCCTTTATTTGGTCCCTATCCAGTTCCTGGATCTGGGGCATGGATGCCCTCAAGCGCCAAAAACAGTGAGCTCAATCAGGGGAAGGAATCAGAGATGAAGGTGTGCCCTCAAGGATAGGGGATGGATCCATGACATAGATACATGGTCTGGACCCTTCCCTTCCTTCCCCCATCCTAAACACACCCCTTTACACCACCACCCTGTCACCCATCTGGCCCACAGAGTTTGTACTAATTTTAAAGGTGGACGTGGCAGAGAAAAGGTTCTTTACCCACACCTCTCCGCTGAAACTATCTTTTGAGGAGAGGTTTTCATTCTTCAAGACTTCCAGCTAGACACTTTCCTCAAACATTGGGATTCAGAGGGAAGGAGAACCCTCGACAAAGAAAAACTGTACTAGTTCTGTAAATACGCTCCTAGGTCTTGCTCCTCTAAGTGCCCTGAACTCTCATATCTCATCTGGGTTGTTGACATTTTGGTCAACAGTAGGGACTGTTGCTTTATTTTCTAAGGTGCTATACTGAATAGGATATAAGCATTTTAATAAGCTGATAAAAGTTAATGCTATACAAAGTGCTGGGGTGGTGATAATTTTTCAATCTACTGTATACAATGAGGGTATGTTCTAACATAGCCTGCTTTGGAAACAAAGGTTCACACCAAAACATCAATTTTCACCCAGAAATTAGGTAGGAATTAATAAGGGCAGTTCTACCTTTTTATAACTGAAAAGCCTCCAGCTCGTTCAGTCGTTTTCGTTTCTATAGTTGTGTGTGTACATTTCCTTTTTGATACAATGACCAGACTTGTCTTATGGAACATCCTCTTCATGGGGCTGATCTGATGTGATTTCTAGTTACTTATCTACAAGATTCAGAAATAATAAACAGGTAAGATTCCTGCAGAAATTGATGTTGGCCGTGTCTTCCCTTTACATGATCATTTTTGTCAGTAGTGATCTTGTGGTCAAAATTATACTTGTTATAATGCTCAACCCCAATACTGAATCTTTAACTGTATGTCAGATTAAGTTCTGGCAGTCAGGGCCAAGGGTTTGAGGGGCCATGTGCCAAGCCTCACTGCAGGGCCCCAAAGGCTTGCCAGTCTGCTGGTGGCTTTGCCACCGGCGGGTTGGCAGAACCTTATGGCTGGCAGAGCTTTGGGAGGGGCTTGTCCATTGTAGGCGGAGCCTCCAAAAATCCAGCAACAAAGAGTTTTCAGCGTTAAGATGTGATGGACAGAACATTAGTTTACACTGGGAACTCCTTGCTGCTGAGTAAAACCCTGCCACTTGGAGACTGAGAGAACCCTCCTACTAGCATCTCATCCAGTGAGTGGATGGGACTCCAGTAGGACAACTCGCTCTCGCTCTCCATCAGTGGTAGTGCCACAGCAGGATAAAAAAATCCTGTTCACATATTTAAAACATACAAAACCTCTGGGCCACATCAAAATAGCTGCATGCTATTAACAATAC
>QEPC01003229.1:1058496-1131472 GCA_003113815.1 Sphenodon punctatus
GATGTTTCAATCTTCTGGGTTTACAAGTCCACAAGTAAGTTCCAGATTCATTTTTCACACACACACTGCCCTGAGGCAGTTCCTGGATGCATTCTTCACACAAACACTGCCCTGAGGCAGCCTAAAGTAGCCACAGCTGTAGATGTGACAAGCTGCCATGAAAACCAAGTGACCACAGCTGCCTGGAGCAAAGCAGTTTACCACTTTTTACACACAAAAGTTCTGGGAGAAGTTCTACGCAGAAGTTCAAAGATCTGGGTGAGTGATTTAGACACACAGAAAGTTCAGGATGTAACAGCAAACATCCAGGAGAAATGTGTGTGTAAAAACACCCATTGTTATGAAAGAGTCTGATGCACATAGAATCTAACATCCAAAGGAGGAACTATACTTACTGCCTTAAACAGTAACAGCAGGGGGGAAAGCATGTGTATTGCATAGGCATCAACTATCAGCTAATGTGAAAAAACTACCACGATATTGTCACAGGTAAGAAGTCAAAAACTTATTATTGAAGCTTTCGTGGTGAGAAGTTAAGAAACACAGACTCGAGTTCAACCAACCAAACACTCTATTGTCACCCCTTAGGCCCAAGTGGTTGCCAAATCCAGGATGATTCCTGGATAAGTTCTTTCCATTTGGATGTGAAATCTGAGGAAGAGTCAGGAATCTCTGGAGAAAATCTAATTTTACTCAAACAAAATTAAGCACAAGGGTCTTATTTCTTTGAGCTGCAATGGAATCCATGTGGCAACTGACCATTTCCTTGTTCTAGATACTCCTATCCAGTTCTGTGTCTCCAGCTCTCTGTGTATCTCTCCAGGGAGATGCACCATGCTTACACTCATGCACACAGAGGTGGTTCTTAGGCACCAAGATAGTTCACTTCCTTCTGACTGTTTACACCAAGTATTTCTGGGTGCTGTGGTATTGATCCCCTTAGAGTCGGTTTCTCCAAGTCTAAGCAACCAGACATCCCACTGAACTCCTAATTGCTTAGCTAGACCAAAGCCAGGCATCTTGCCGGGGGTATAGCTTTGCACTTTATTTCCTCTGCCAAAGTTTCTACTACACAAAAGAGTGTGACTGCCAGTTGATATAGGCCCTTTTAAAATGAGACGCATCCACCCATGCCCACCCAGTGGACATGGGTGGGTGTGTCTTATGTGAAAGCAGTGGTTGGTGGGTGGCTGGGTGTGCATGTGCACACCCGCAAAACACGCACCCATCACCCGCACATGAAAACGCAGGTTGCTCAATGCAAGGGCATGGGTGGGAATGAGGGTGTGCCTGTCTGCACCTGCCCCCCCTTCTGCACAGTCCCTGCAGCGGCGCAACCACTGACACACACACACACCCCAGCGGCAGCCCATTTTAAAAAGGCCACAGTATGAATTCTGTTAGGTGCTGTGCATAAAGTATGTCACCCAAGACGTACAATGTTGTGACAATGCATGGCAAGAGAGGAGAATGTATTGGTCACAATTGTGACATCACATTCATACATTTCTGTTTCTGGCACTAGAGGTGTGCACCAGGGACTCATGTCATTTTTTGTTTTCATTTTTCCTTTTCATTATTTAAATCTGTCATTTTCGTTTTTATAAATATCAACGTTTTGTTTTTGTTTTAGATTTCCATTGGTTTCAATGGAAAACACATTTTTGGCTGTACCGTTTTGTTTTTCATTATATATAGCTGAATCATGGGGGGATTGTACCTCGAACGGAAGGCATTAAGTGTACCAAATTCCAGAAATATTAGATAAAGGAATCCAATTTTATAAGCAGTTGCATTATGTGATTTTGCAAAATCTGAATATACATTCCTGGCTATAACTTCTTTGCCTTCCATTTTATGTGGACGAAACTCAGCAAGTTTATACCCCTCCCCATATTTACTATCTATGCCAACGTTCAGAAGGATTGGGTAAAGGGTCCTGGTGGTATAAGCAATTACCTTATAAATGTATGTCTGACTGTAACATCTTTGTAGTCCAACCAGTGTACATGAAATTTGGCAGGGCTGTATCTCACACTTTCAGTATCATCTCTGCCAAATATCAGAAAGATGTACTAAAGGGTCCCAATTTTATATGCCTGCACAGTATATGTAGAGAATGAGTTTATGCCAGGGATTCTCTTACATGTCACTGTGGTATAAGATTGGTTTGTGATGCCAATTGGCCAGCAGAAATGTCAACCAAATATCCTCATTCTGTGCTGTGACCAGCCAAACATTTCTCCCCCTACTTGTTACTGGGAAATCAGAAGCATCTGTTTAGGAAAGAGCCAATAGAGATTCTCTTATGTCCTCTGTCACAGTGCTGCAGGATGTGATTGTAATGATAACTGGCAAGCCTGGATGTGTAAACTATGTGTCTCCTGACTGCTGGGATGCTATCTCCAAAATCCCAGTTATGTCCCTTCTATGCCTGCCTGAGGGCCGCCCCCTATGCCTGCCTCGAAGCCACCACCCATTGGCCCTGTAAAGCTAGAAGCATGCAGTAATTGGCCAGTGAATGTGTTTGTCAGTCTGTTGGGTTGCTCCCCATCCTCCCTCCTACAGCCTCCCTCCCCCTGCCATGCCAGGTGCCTGCTTCTGAGTGGCACTGCATGTGCTGCTATTTATCTGAACAATGGTCTTCAAGGGAACAACTTCAATTGCTTATAAAATTGGGGCCCTTTATCAAATTGTCCTGTAGTTTGGCAGAGATGACAAGGAAGGAGTGTGATAAATCTCTGCCAAATTACTTGTACACGGATGGAATATAAAGATGTTACAGCTAGAAATGTATTTTCAAGTTAATAGCTTATAACATCAGGACACTTTATCCAATCTTTCTGAAATTTGGCAGGATTGTTACACTAGTGGAGGGACATAATATTCCCAGGTTTCATGTAAATTGGATGGAAGGTTAAAAAAAATATTTTTAAATGGTGTAGCCAGGAATGTGTATGGAGCTTTTCTTAAAAGCACAACATTCAATTGCTTCTAAAATTGGTCTCCTTTATCTAAACCTTTTAAAATCTGGTACACATAGTGCCTTCCATTGATGGTACAAACTCCCCAAGTTTAATCAGGACTGAATAAGAAACAAAAAAATATAGCCGGAAATACGCTTTTCACTGTTTTCCCATTATTTCAAGAACAAAAATTCATTTTTGTTTTCATTATTATTATTTGTCATTTACATTATTACATCAATCAAAATTTTCTTTTTCATTATCATAGTAACAAAAACAAAATGCACACCCCTATCTGGCACAGTCATTTAGTATGTGAGTATTGGTATGTACAGGTACATTTACTTGATTTCCTGTCTCACCCTCTCTCTATTGCTCCTCCCATTTACCTTCAGCTTTGCCTAGTCTGCTCTATCTTCCCTACCTGCTGTCCTCATATTCTGATTATCTCCTATGCTTCTTGTTGACTTTTCTTTGGTCCCAAACCCACCTTATTCTCTCTACATTCTGTACAGATCTACACACAGACACCCCACCAAAGTAAGAAATGCTGAATAAAGAGGCAATAATAACTCAAAAGGCTGTATGGATTGCTCCTCTAGACTGAGTCCCTATTCTCTAGGTACAGGAGTTCCTAAAGCTTGTGGGGGGATGCAAGAAGGACATAAGGCTCCAGATACAGAACAGAGACGATTGTGGAAAATGAAAAAGATGACAAATAGCTGATGAGTATGTTCTGGAAAATATCAGGGAACTTCTTGTTACACATTTTGCAATTATATTTCTATGTATGAAAGCTAAAAAGATATTTCTTACGTATAATAAATTGGGTTCTACATTACTGGCATTAAAAATGAGTAATGGGGCTTTGATTTGTGTGATATTCCTTTTCAAGGGAGGTTTGTAGTAGAGTGACAAACTATGCCAAGGGGAAAAGTTTTTTAAAAAAGAAGAAATTGCGTGACATACTTTATGAACAGCCCCTCAGCGTATGGATAAGACACCTTTTTCATCACAGGGGCCACTTTGAAAATGAGTACAAGCTCCAAGGGCCACATAGTATTTAAGAGCAAGGGTTCATAAGGGGTGCACTCAGGAAGATAAGGGTCCAGGTAATGGATCTCTCTCTGATCCTCATCTGCATGCCCTCAACTCTTTTCCCTTACCCCAAGATCAGTTTTTCAGTGCTCGGGGGTAAAAACTGGATTCAGGGGCCAGATCCAGGAAGTAGAAACGGTCCACAAAAAAACCTATGTGATGTGCTAAACTTAGTACGTCTGCTGCAGGGGTCGACAACGTAAGCTAAATCCAAAGTCTCCTGCTCAGGCCCTCAAACCCCTTTACCACAGTCACAAAGCAAAATGCTGCTAGGAAAATTGTTTCCAGTTGCTGCTGCTGTTGCTGCTAATCAATGCAAGCACAACATACTGCATGAGTTCTGTCTGCTTTGAGAAAAGAGGGGGATGAGGAGGAGTGATAAGACTGCAACACCCTGACACCATGTGACCATGGGGTAACTGCTGCCTCTGCCCCATAGTGCAGTTGGCTGTGCACCGGTCCCTGGCTCAAAAGCAGCAGCTGCCGACTCTCTACTGCTTCTAATTGCTGCTCTTTTATACCCCAGTGGTGGCTAAAGCTGAAGCTTTGACTCTCCTCTACTCCCTGTCCCTTCACCCCAACACACACTCATTGACTGATGGGACCACAGGTTGGCTTTTAGGAGACAAATGAAGCCCATGGGACACAGGTTTCCACTACTGATCAAACGGCTGTTTGGTGACCTACATGAAATGAATGAGTAGTTTCATTCCAATCTTTTGGTGCTTTTAGACAAGCACTTCCCCATCCACTACCACCCACCATCCACTCAGTATACATGTTGCAGGGCTGCAGTGGTGGTGCCCTATGGGTGCCCTGCAACATGTATAATTAATGGATGGGAGGTGAATGGGTAGTGGGTGGGGAGGTGCTTGTCTAAAAGGACCCTTAGTCTCCATGTGACAAAACCAGCTACAGCCAGCTGGGAATATTAGGATAGAAGCCGCAGATAGATATCCTGATCTATATTCTCATTCATGGAAATAGCACCTATCATATTGGGTATGAAGTATGTTTATGTGGCATTAAAAGTAAATTTGCACTGCTGAACCACAAACTTTACCTGTTTTGCTCTGGTGCATTCCATATAAAAAACAAAAGCAACAAGTCTTTCAAGATGGTTTTCCTCTCAGTTTCACTGTACAGAGTAATTTGGGCAGGTATTTGCATACATGGCTGCAGAAATTTAGAAACCTTTTTGGCAGCATAAGTAAAGCCTTTCAATTAAAGAAGACATTTGTGAAGAAATTTTTCCCTTCTAGCAGAAGATAGACGGTATAAACTTAGATATAGGCAGATGGTTCCTGGAATGCTGTTGGGTAGAGGAAATGGGACAGATAATTCAGCAGGCCTCTCTAGCTATAAAATGCTGTTGGGTATTAGAACTCTGGGGTATTAGCCAAACATGACTGCCACTCCCTCTCCCTATAACTTGCAATCATAAGAATCTTGCCCTGTGACTCATGGGGATGTGGGGTATAGTGGGCTGGGGCTTCCTACAGTTTTCCTCAGTGAGCCACAGAGAGCAAGGACCTAACCCGTAGAATTTTAAATCTTGTGGGCTGCCATGTCATGTTGTGAACTAAATCTCATACAATTCATCACCCAAGTTGCAGAAAAATAGTTCAAGAGCTCAAAAATAATGAATTCTGTCATTTCCAATAGAAGTGTGAAGGGAGAATTATGAATGAACCTTTTAAAAATACGTGTGTGGAGGGAGATTGCCCTTCTACAAAATGAAAGCAGCATGCTTGTGTTTAAATGGCCCAATCCTGAAACCGAGACCTTTCGTTTTCAATTAACTTAAATTGACAATTGAAAAAGGTTTGAAAGTGTAGCCTGGGTCTTGCAGTTTGATAGATTTCAGCTATGACATTATACACACTATTCCAACCCAATTTTTATTTTTATTATTTTTTAAAATGAAAATTTAAAATGGGGCGGAGGGGGAATTGATTTAATCAAAGGTGTTGAGATACACATTAGAACACCTCTAATCTAATTAAAATGCTGCTCGTTAAGTGGAGTTTTTGCTTATGGTACAAGCCAACCCAACTTTACTAAGACTCTAGATACTTTAGAAAAATAAAACACATAATCATGATTCAGTATAACATGTAGTTCAACTGAGACCTGCATAATGTGCGTTTCCTTTGTTTAAATTATTACATATGTTATCAAGACCATTTACTTTTAGACTATTTTTATATTAGACATCATATTCACATCTATCATAATCTGTGACAATTTACTGCCCAAACAGTGTCAGTCCTTACCTTCTGAGAGACGCACTAAGCATCAGAAGAATGCAGCCCTCAAAAATCATATACCAGACAGCAACAAGTGAGTAGGGCTTGGGACTGGCTCACCCTCCCCCCCCCCCAGCGCTCCGGTGACCGGAAGGGCGGGGAGAAAAAGTTTAAAGGGACTGACGGCGGCTGTGCCGGCGGCCGCAGCCGGCGGCCGCGAGCCGAAGGGCTGCGGCCAAAGGGCGTGGCCCTTTGGGGCCCTTCGGGGCATGGAGGGGATAGAGGGGGAGAGTATGGGGGATGAGGGAGAGGTAGGGGTAAGGGGAGGTATGACGGAGATGGAGAAGGAGGAGATGGTGGAGTTGGAGGTATCCCCTGGGGAGGCAGATAGGGAAGTTGAGGAGAACGAATCATTGGTATGTGACGATGAGGGGGAGGGGAGAGGGGTTGTAGATGGGGTGGCTTGGATGGGATTGGGAGTTCAGAGAGGGGAAGATGAGGAAGGGGATGCAGTAATGCTCGCAGATATTGGATTGGTGGGGCCACCTCCTCCCAGTGAGAGAGGGATTGAGGTGGTGAGAGTTTCCCTGGTGGCAGCAGGGAACGAGTGGCAGGATTGTGGGACCTTCCCCATGGTGATGGGGGAGGTTATTGAATGGGATATCGGCGATGCATAAGGGGGGGGGATGTTTTTGGATGAATTGTTGGCGATATTGGTGTTTGCTGTGTTGATGCTTTGTATTTGAAATGTGGAATTTTTGTGTTATTTTAGTTATTATTATGTTAATTGTTTATTGACTCAGGGTTCCCTGCGTGGACTAAAACCCTATTTTGTAGTTGTATTGTGTTGTAAGCCGCCTCGAGTCCTTTGGGAGAGAGGCGGGGTATAAATTAAAATGGAATGGAATGGAACAAGATGCAATTCCATATAGCAGATATAGGATATGCAATGTTGCCTATATTTCCTGCCTAATGTCACTGCAACAGGGATTTCTTTACCTGCTTTTGAGCTTACCCTGGGAGCAAAAGAAGGCCTTCCATACAGCTGCACTGCTTGTTTAAATAAAAAGGTGTAAATAAATGAATGAATCAAAGAATCTTTAAAGCCTTATAGGCTATAAATCGATCAAAAGACATTTAACATTTTGGAAAACTATGGTCACATGCCCTTTTCACACAAGATGTCCCCCCCCCCATGCCCACACAGATTCTCTGTGTGGGCATGGGGGGGGAGGGGGGGGGACACCCATGTGACCAGTGCAGCTGGTGGTTGGGGGTGCGTGCGCACTCCCCCCACCCCCCACGCACAGAACCACCAGTGATAACAGTGGTTGCTCCATGTGTGGAGGTGGGTGAAGATGGGTGTATGCCCGTGTAATGGCTGCCCCACCACCACCGCAGCACACACCTATTTCCCCAATGCGGCCCGTGCAAAAAGGGCCTAAATAGCAAATCACTAAGACCTTTTATACGAGATGCCCGCATGCAATGCACACGTGAATGCCTGCCTGTGCATGCGTGGGAGTCCTATGTAAACACCGCGGCAGCGGTGCGTGGGTGCATGCGCACTCCCAAATAACACCAGTGACAACGGCAGTTGCTCCGTGTGTGGGGGATCGGTGGAGATGGGTGTGTGCCTGCGTAACCATCCCTCAAGCGCCGCACACCCACCGCAGCGCACACTTATCCCCTCTGTACTGAGGCCTGTTTGAAAAGGGCCTAAGATACCAATTAACTGATCTGAAAGTTGTTTTGCTAAAAATATTTGCAACACTATGGAATATATTTATTTATTTATTTATTTATTTTATGCATTTCTACCCCGCCCCTCCTGCCATGCAGCTCGGGGCAGCTTCCAAAACATCAAAACAATAAAATCAATTTAAAAACATTCGACATATTATAAACATTAAAACCAAAACATTAAAACAGGGCAACGAGCAGCATAAAACCCAAAATAGGTGGGGGAACTAAACACCACCACCCCCCACCCCTCCCTCCCAAAGGTCTGGGCGAACAGCCAGGTCTTACAATGTCGCCAAAATGTTAACAGGCTAGGGGCCAGGCGAGCTTCCTCCGGAAGGGAGTTCCAAAGCCACGGCCCCACTACCGAGAATGCCCTCTCCATCGTGGCCCCGGCTTAACACGGGGGACCTCCAGGAAGGCACCCCTGGCGGACCGCAGAAGCCGCTCTGGGGCGCGGAGGGCAAGGCAGTCCCTAATATATGGGGAAAAGCATAAAAAAGTGAGATGCATACAGTCTCGAGCACAAATTCATGAATTAACACATAGCAGTTGTCCCTTTTACTTCACCAGTGGTCAAGAACAAAATCTGTAAGAATCATACTTTTTAAATTATTACTAAATAAAATATTTGCAGATTATGCAGGAGTTACAAATCAAATGCCAGGTACTATATTTGAACATTTCTGAATGCCTAAAAAGAAAATATCTTTGATTCTTCCTAAGTTCTGATCTGTCAAGGGTGGGCAAAGTTCCCAGTTTAAGAAGCCGAGAAATTTTCATTTGGCCTAGAGTTGCCACCGAACACTGCTTGCCCATGCCACACATGGGCTGCCCAGCACTGGGTCCTCAACTTTCCTGCCTCCTCCACCTAACTCTGCCGCCACCGCTGCTGTGAGCACCCAGCGCTGGGCAGCCCCTGCCAGAATGCAGAGGAGGCAGGAGAAGCGAGTGCCCAATACGCGATGGTTCATGTGAAGGACGTGCAACTGAGGAAGTCACACGGACAACACAACCCCACTCAGCTATTTCTTCCAAGAGCCACAGTAGAGGTGCCAGAGAGCCGCATGTGGCTCCCAAGCTACCATTTGCTCACCATGGTCCTATGTCATAAAAGAATTAGTAGTATAAGCTAATAAGAATGCCTAGCTGCAGCCAGAATTTGATAACCAGAGCTCAGACCTGTCGGCCAATAATATAGTTGAATCTTCCGCACCTCCTTTCAACTTACCCTACACTCCCAATCAAACCATTCTACTTTATTTCCTCCCCTATACTGTTTCCCAGTATTCCCCTTTCTAAATAGCAAAGGCTTTTGGTAAGTTGTAAGCTTCTCATAGGCCAGCAAAAGATTTTCACTTGAGGAGGCTTCCATCAGTTCCCTACACAATAATTCCCCAGTTCAGGAATTTAAAATTTGCTGAAACTGACTCTCCATATCAACAGACCACTTTATTTTCACCCGATTTGCACCTGGAGGATTACCCCCTTTCTCCTGACACATCTCCACAAATGGGGCTAAAGTAACTACCAATGGAAAATGATCCGAATCTGGTTGTATATCAACAACAAAAAATCTTATTTCATCAAGCAAAGTTCCCATAACAGCCACACAATCCACTGTACTTTTCCCGTATAAGTCTAAAAGGCATCTCACTCTCTTTCCCTCTGCTGACAAAAAGCCAATGGAGATGGGCATATGTAATGCTGGATATGTAACTCTGGGTGTGTTTAAACGAGGTGCTATGCCGCATGGCCACCCAGGAGCCACTCATCTGAATGCCCGTCTGAAAGTGGAGCAGGGGGATGCACGCTCCTGCGAGCCACACAGCACCCACTCATGGCCACTAACGTAGCACTGTCGAGAAATCCAGAGTGCTCTGTGCGGAGCACGCCAAAGAGGGTGGCCATGCAGGCCCTGCCGGTATGAACTGGGGTGGTCAGCCATGCCAGCAGACCACTCCACCACTCATAGGCACTGTGGGCAGGGGACACAGCCTTTGAAAGTCACAAGAACTGGTTGGGAGTGCCGGGGAGCCCGGGTTCCCTAGCGCTCACGCTGGGAACATATCAGTTGCAAAAGCCAGCCCAACGCACTTCCCCCATCCCCATGGCAGAGAGGGAGTGCGTGGCAGCTTGCCTCCGTGGCAGGGGGTAGCCACACTGGGAGCCAGCCCTTTGAATCCATCCCCATGCACTTCACCTGAGTGGGTGCTCAGCCGCAGTGTCACTCAGTGGCCACCTCCCCATACCTCCTCCCAGTCTTGCTCATTTAAAAACACCCTTTGTTACAGTGTGGGACATCCTGGCCCCACTCAAGTCAATGGGTGAGTTGGCACTCTTTTCTTTCTCAAGATCTATTTTGAAAGGTCTTAACTGGAGCCTGAGAGACGCAATGGTTGCCAAAGACACTTGCACGATAGGGCTCGCATACGCCTACCTGGGGAGAAATTTAACACAGAAGAAGCACATTGTTTTGCCAAAGTTCTGAACAAGTCATACCAAGCCAGAAACCACACTGGGTATCTTCCCATGCACAGCTACCCCGCCTTTGTCCTGCCTTACCCCCGGGTGGGCTGTCCATTTCAAGGTGGTCCACCAGATGTGCAAGCAGAGCAAAGGCGGGGCAGGCTGTCCCTGGTCTGGGGCTGCTTCACCTGCGGTGTTCAGGAACATCCTGGAGCACCACCAGCAGAGTATGCAGCCTAACCCTGGGGCAGTGGCTGGAGGAGAGGCTGCTGACCAACTGCTCAGGAGACCGCCACTGCAGCCCCGCTCTCGGACAAGGGTTGACCTGGAAGGGCTGAAATGAGAACTCTTATTTCTCTTGAGTCTCACCAAGAAATAAACTTCTCGACCGAACAAGACGAGATTCGAGAAACCTGCTTACCTCGATGTACCTTTAAAGCACCCTCGTTCAAGTGTTTCCCAGTGTACGTATGCGCTTAAAATGGCCTCCTGTGCTTTTCTGTGCATATGCAGGGTTTCCAAGACTGCCCCCAAGTGATACAGAACTGTCAGGTTGGGTGAGCACAGCATTGTCGGGGCGAGTGCTTCCCTCCGGGAGCAGGGACAGACCACTCACTCTGGCGGCTAAAAGGCTTTAATCTCTATCAGCTGTGTGAGCTGCAGCGGGGTCTCGCTGGTTTACTGTGGCTCTGGGGGAAGGGGAAGTGACAGATCCTGCCGGCTGTTACTCTCAGCTGTTTTTACGGGGGGCTCAATTGTGGGGAGCTGCTCCACAGGACTCTGCAGGATAAAGGGACTCCTCTGCTCCAGACTCCCTCCCCACTTGAACCCCCAGTAAAAACAGATGCACAGGGCTGCCTGCTCTGGAGAGTCTGGCTATGACTGGGGAACCCACTCACAGGAGGATGTCTGGAGGGCAGGGGGCTCTGTGCTGGCTCGGCACAGCTCCTTTAAGCTCCCCTGATTCAAGCTCCGAGTCCTGCTTCAAGCTCTGCTCGGGAGCTGCTGAGAGGCAAGCGTTTCCCTCTGCAAGTGGGGACAGGACACTGACAGCTAATGGTCTCCCAAACTCTCTTGTTGGCAGAAGGGCGGGCGGGCTGGCAGGAGGTGGGTGGGGGAGGACAGTGAGAATGAAGCTCCCCTTCACCTCCAGTCTCGCTGGGGAGCACAGCACACACTGCCTCCTGTGACTTTAACCTTGCTTGGGGAAAGGCGGGGATGATTCGGGCTCCCATCTCTTTACTTTTAAAGCCCCTTTTTCTTCTCTTAAGGAGCTCGGTGCTGGCTGCCAGTCAAATTCAAATGAATGAGTCAATCTTTGCTCCATCCTGGGATGGGAAGTTGCTCTAATTCTAGTGCTGGGGCCTATGGAGGATAGCTGAAGATGTTAAATACTTTTGTTTTCACTTGGTTAAGTTGTCTGATTCTCTTCTCTACTTACGGCATTCACTTTCTTTATTCCCCACCCACTGTCATTTGCATTTCAAAGTAAGGTATCTGCTGTTGATTGTTAATGAAGACGAATCTGAAGTGTGGAGAGTGCTGGCCTCAAGCTCTCTGGGTGTGTCCCTTAGAGATATGAGAAAATCCCGAGTTTTGCTTACTAGTCAGTTTGTTGTCTGTTCCCTTCCCATTCCCTTGCACCTCATCCATTAAACCCATCTTCTGGTCTAGAAATATTTTTTTATTTTAAAAAAAAAGAAAAGAATAAAAACCTCGTGTGTCCCAGACTGGCTGCGGAATAATCTGTATTTAACGGTATTTATCGGTAATTGTGGCTTGTGGGTCGGTTAGAAATGTGCTGCTCACTGCAGCTTCTGAACATGTGTGCTATTGGAAAACAAGAAATAAATTGACACAATCTCAATGCTTTACTATAAGCGGGGGTAAAGGGAAGGAGGAATAGGAGCTGCTTTATCCCTGGGTCTGGGAGGTGGGGGGGGAGCTGAACTCCTCTATCTTTCAACACATTCTTTGTCAACCCCATTGTTATTTCATCAGGGCCTCTTTGCCACAGCCTTATCATTCCATGTAGTACTCTGACATTCTGTGCACCCATACCCCCCAACACCCTGCTNAGGAGGAGGGCTAGGAGCTGCTGTATCCCAGAAGTAATGGGGAGGGGTGGTTGGGAGCTGCTGTATCCCAGGGGCAGGGGAGCAGGTGAGGGGGTGTGTGCTAAGAGCTCTCACATCTTGTCTCCCACAGACCGCCTTCCCCTCCAACCAACACACACACCTCCTCAGGGACCCTTTTGCTTGGAGGGGGGTCAGTACAGTCTCAAAATGAAGCACACAATAATCCCACTGTCATTCATGTTCATTTCTCAACAAGAGTCTTGTTTTCCTGGCTTTTGTTACAGGGACGTGAAAGTTTTAAATTCTCACAGCATTTTAAGGGGGGGGCAGGTACTTTTGAAACATGTAGGTGACACAATTGTGTCAGGGAGAGGGACAAGGTATGACAATTCTGATTTATTGTACAAGTCAATAAAAGTCATTGCGGGGGCTCAATTCCTATTTGCTGCCAGCGAGATACCTTTGGAGTCAGTAAGTGCAAGAAAATCACCTTCTCTAATGGGGAACTCTAGTCATGGCATAATAATATAACTGTGCTACAGGGATGTGTACATGGATATTTGCATCAGGGCAGCATCATGGTCGATGTGTCTTTATTTCTAAAAAGTGTGCCTGCAAACAGGGACCAGGCACGGACTGCCCATGCTCAGCTTTTTTGGGCAGGTTGCTGCTGAGGGCGGGCGTTCTCTGGGCATGCTGCTGAGCGTAAGCCTCCACGCCACTCTGGGCTGGCTGCAACTTCATTTTAGGGGAGACTAGATCACTAGCACATGCATTGTGCTGGGTGAGCAATGAATTACGTGGGTTTTTTTCCCCCAGGGATCCATACTGGTGGGGAGGAGAACGTGGTTCCTGCATATTGCTTGTCATGTGACTGGGCCTGTAGCTGTGACCAATCTGCACCCCACAATATGGATCCCTGGGCAAAGAAATAGTTTCTTATTCCAGGGAGCAGCAGACGGGCATTTACAAGCACACAACCACTACTGGATTATATGTCCACTTTGCTCCCCTACCCCAGTATGGATGCCTGGCAAAAGGAAAGATCTTGTTCCCCACCAGCACCAACCCCCTCCCCACAAGTGATCTGGCACAGCCACAGAGAGCACAGAGAAAAACATGGGATGGGAGGTGGTCCACAGGGTTTCTCTGTGGGTCGCATGCTGAAAACAGACCCCTACATGCAGCATGCATTGTGCTGGGTGGGCAATAGAATGGCCATACCTCCCCTTTAAACAAGGACACTATGAAAAATATATGGTGCAGGGATGTACTGGAACCAATGCAGCCCTGCACCATGTATTTTTCATAAGCATCCTCTTTTAAAGGGGAGGTATGGCCACCCTAGTGGGCAACGAATAAATGTTTTTAGCCAGGGATACATACTGGCTGGACAGGAGAAGGGAGCATGCACAGCACACATAACCAGCAGTTCCTGCATAGTGTGTGTGCCTGCCTCTTCCAGATGATCTGCCCAGCTAATGATGAATGGTGTATCTCGGGTACCGAGGCAGGAAAAATACATGTTGCAGGTGCCAATGCAGGTCTTACAACATGTATTTCTCATAAGTGGCCTGGAACAATTTACACAGGTGGAATCATGTATTTCTCATAAGTGGCCTGGAACAATTTACACAGGTGGAATCATGTATTTCTCATAAGTGGCCTGGAAAAATATACCACCCCTTTCTTGTTTGGGTTTGCCAGGGAGCGCACTGCTTCTGTTCTACGAGGCTCCCATCCCTTTACTTTTAAAATCCCTTTCTTTTTTCTTCTGCTAAATCTGACCCTTCCTGTCTTTGAAAGTAAAAGAAAAATAAAGACAAACCAAAACCCAACCCTTTAAGAGGCAGCTTGGAACCAAAAGTGCCATGTTCTGTCGGCGGAAATTAAACCAATCTGTGGCTGTCAGACTCTATTCTGTCTGCTTTCTATCCCCAAACTCAATCAGACCAACACCCTGCTTCACATTCAGATTCAAATTCATGAGTGGGTGGGGTGGTGTTCCTAGGCGATTCATTAACTCTCTGTAGATTTCCCCAGACCGGCTGTTCTGAGTCGGGGTGGGGGTGTACTGCTGGATGGAACCTAAAAATGAAGTGCTAGCTTGGGCTGGACAGCCTCCCCTCCACTACGGGCTGGTAGTTGCAGGGTCTCGCGTGCTACAACCTAGAGTGGCCAGATATGCAAATTGTAGGAGACACTTATGAGAAATACAGGTTGCAGGGCTGCATAGGAGCCAATACAGCCCTGCAAACCTGTATTTCTCATAAGTGTCCTCTAAAATTTACATATCTGGCCACCCTACTACAAGCACTGTCTACCACCAGCTGTTCCATGAGCCAGTGCATTAGGGTGGGGTATTCCTCCAGCCCTTCTCCCACCCATTTAATGTTTTTAAAAGTGTTGCACTGGTGTCTACGGGACGTGGGTGGAGGTGCACTATAAAAACCCAGCTGCTATGTACTGGTTGCCTCAGTCAGATTCAAATCAATGAGTCCCTCTTTGCTCTCTGTGAGATGAGAAGGTGCACTAACTTGGCTATTCACTAACTCTGAATACCCCACCCCCCATCTTTTGAATTACAATGGAAGGTATTTGTTGGCTGTTGATTGTTGATGAGAGCAATTGTTAAAGAGACCTTGTTAACAAGCTCTCTGTGTGAGATGTGTCTCTTACAGCTCATGAAAATCCTGCTTTGTCTGTCCCCTGTACCAATTCCTCCACAAAATATGTTCTTTTTACACCCATGTTATGTACTTTCACCTTCACCCCCTTCCAGGGCTTAATTTGTGTGGGAGACCAAGGAAAGGCGGATATTCGCCATGTCAGGGTTAGAAATGAAAGCCTGAAAGGTTTATTTGGCTTTCATTTATGATTCTGTGCCCTATCCCCTGTGCTGGCCATTGTATAGATTCAGTCAACTCCTGTTTTATATTCAGCTGTAGAGAGGCAGTTTAGCCTAGTGAGAAGATTGCTAGCTGAAGACCAGGGTTCATGTCCCTGCTCTCTCAAGTTCTGGGGCAGGCTGTGGCTTGTGAGGCAGGTTTGGGCCCTGGTAATTCATTTTTTATAAATTAAGCACTGCCCCCTTCTCTTTCGTTTGCATACTGTCATTGAGGGGAAAGAATCATATCTCAGCTGTTTAACCAAATGAAAGAAAAATGAAAATTGTATATGCTCATCTGTTTGTCTGTACAATCTTTAGCTTCCACCATTGCCCTTGAAAAAAAATTCGAATAATCGATTAAACGCTCCAGTGACACATACTCACTCAGACTGCTGGAACATCTTGTTTGCATGTGCTTTGCACACACCGTTTAGTGAGAGAGAAACAATCATATCCATTGCGTGAGTATTGCTAAAAAGTGTTCACGGTCAATAAAAAAATTATTATATAATTATTCAATATTTTTTATATATATAATTTAATATTACACTAATAAAATGGTATATTATAGAAAATTAAACATTACCATGTTTAAATTAGATATACTATATATTGCATATAATTATATACAGACATTAATATGGTATATATTGCATATCATTAAATACATATGTTATATATATGTACACTCAGGGACATACGGTGATATACACACACATACATGATTATCTGATACTGGTCTTCGTTCAGATGTGTAGAATAAAGAAACACACAAACTTATAGACATACATACATATGTACATATACTTGTACACGTATATATGTACACACACACACACTTTAACCAATAAACCAAAAATGTAAATAATATCTTTTCATCTGTACAATCTTTAACTTCCCACCATTGGCCTTGAAAAGAAATTGATTAAACACTCCAGTGACACCTACTCACTCGGACTGCTGGAATATCTTGTTTGCACGTGCTTTGCCCACGCTGCGGGTTCATTGCTGCACAGAACCCGCACAGATTTCAATACTCGTATTTCCTTCATGCCATTTTACAACTGCATTTTCTTTCATTTATATGTAGTTCGATTACTTTTTCACACAATGAAGAGGAAGGGTAAGCAAGTATGTGCTTCAAGTTCAAAAATTTCTTCACAATCTGAATCCAACTCCTCGTCATCAAAGCAGAATCCAACCAATCATCGTTCACGAGTCCAACCATGACATAATTTAAAGGATGTCAAATTGATTGCAATGCTAATGAAGGATTCTGATCAGTCGTGGGGGAGTAGTGATTGTGAATCTCATGCACATCTTGATTTGCAGGAGGAGAACTTCATGGCTGAGGTCACAACTGCTGAACCTTCCAAGGAGCAGCCAGATGAAGTGCCACCTGCAAAGATTCCCCGGCTGTGTTCCACACCAGGAGCAAACAATAGAGTACCTACCACCACTGCCAAAACTGTATCGACTGCACAGACAAGGTTAATCTTTGCTATGCACAGTACTTATGGGGAAACTGCACCACCACCAGCCACAAATACCCACACATCTGCTACCCAGATAAGATGAAGGAAATCTACTGGTGGATAATCCTAGATCTGGAAGTACTATCTGCTGAAGGAAGGAGATGGCCATCTGCAATCTATGCCAAGCAAAAATCCAGCATGGACAAAACAGCTCGATGATCACACACTTGAGGACAAAACACCAGATACAGCAGGACACCACTCCGAACCATGGGTCACCCTCAGTGGATCCCAGCTGTGGGTCACCGTCAGTCCTGTCGCAGATTCTATTACGCCCACAGCCAGTGTTTGCCACAGATAAATCAGTCCCGCGGCCAACTATGCAGATTACTATTTCAGAGACCACGCAGAGGCATCAGACGTGAAGTGCAACAGATGCCAAGGCCCGCCAACTTGTTGCTTCCACTGCAAAGCAGATAGTGACAGGGATGCTACCATACTCATTTGTGGAGTCCCAGAGATTTAAAGAATTTATGGCAGAATATTTTCTCAGCTGGAAAGTTCCCAGCAGGTTGTATTTTGCCACAAAAACCATCCCACATCTTTATAATATTACAGCAAATTCTGTAAAAGCAGCTTTGGGGGAAGCAGTGGGGGCCACTGTTCACCTGACAATAGACATGTGGACTAGTGCTTCACATCATGATTATCTGTCTGTCACTGGCCAATAGGTGGTCTGTGATGAGAAAGGAACACTGTACCGGCAGCAAGCCATCCTTCGCTTGGTCCCTTTTGAAAAGCAACATTCCGGGGTCAACATCATGACAGAACTCAAGGCCATCATCTCGTAGTGGCTGGCACCAAAAAAACTGTACGTTGGCTTTGTTGTGACTGACAGTGCCCCAACATTGTGAATGCATCACAACTGGGCAAATTCACACATGTCCCTTGCCTGGCCCATTGTATCAACCTTGTGGTGCAAGGCATTCCTGAGTGAGGATAAGCATGTTAAAGAACTTCTATAATGATGCCGCCAACCATGTACACATTTTCATCACACTTCAGCATCTCGACGGACATTGAGGAAGATACAGGAACAGCTGTCTCTGCCACTCCAACTTCTGGTCCAGAAGGTAAAGACTCACTGGAATTCCACCTTTTTGATGTTGGAGAGGCTGTCAATTCAAAAGAATTCAGTGCAGCAACTATACGTAAGCAGGCCAAGTGCAATCGCAGATGACTCAACAAGTCACCTCACACCCACACAGTAGGGCCTAGTAAAGTTGCTAAAGCCATATTATGAAGCAACTAACATTGCCAGCTCAGCGGATAAGGGACTGAATCAATCCCTTATAGTTGTGTCCTCGCTAGAAAGACAAACAAAAGAACTGGAAAGAAAATTTGACGCTGCTGGTAGCCGAGATGCCAGAAACCCCACGAGAAAACTGCAGAAGGCACTGGAACAGAACAAGTTCCTGTCAGAGATTAAATGTCTACGCATCACACCCTGCTATCCTTTTTCCTGGACCCCAGGTATAGGAATATAGCTCTCAAGTGAGCAGAAGATAGCAATGGCTTTAAAAGAGAAGTTTTCCCTCAGTAACGGGACAAAATAATGTTGAAAATGAATGATCGTCGTGAAGCCATCCATGATGGAGTCCCTAGTTCATCTTCATCAAACCCATCTCCTCATGCCAGCATTCAAAACAATACCGCACAACGGGAATTAGTACAGGTCCAAGTAGATGACATTGATGATGGTGAAAATGATGATGATGACGACGACGACGACCTGTGGCAAACAATGGGCAGAAACATCAATGAGAACAAGGAACAGTGCAGTACTGGAGCCCTATCTATATGGGACCATCATAAAGCTGCAAGAAAGGAGGTAGAGGACCAGTACAAGAAATATGCAGACCAGCAACCATCTACCCAGTCCTACCTGAACCCTAAAGCAGATGGGCTGCAATACTGGCAGTGCAAGATGGACAACTGGCCTGCATTGTATGAACTGGCTGCCGAGCATCTCAGATGTCCTCCCAGTTCTGTTGCATCGGAGAAACTCTTCAGCTGTGCTGGGAACATCCTTGGAGACAAACGGACAAGTCTTTCTAGCAAAAGCCTCATTAGATTAACATTCCTTCGGATGAACAAACAGTTCATACCAGGGGATGAGGACTCTTACTCATAGCTCTCTGGAGAGGACCTTGGTGCGGCACGACCACCAGCCAATGCTGCCATGGTAAATGATCCCGAAGAGGATGCGCGTGAGGGCATTTTTTGGCACTGATGCTGCCAAATGAAAAATTGCTCAGCAACTGCTATGTTAAATGTAAACAAGATTTGACTGGATTTTTTAACAGCTGAACAGTTATTTTATTTTTTAAGTCTTTGAACAGTTGGTTTTGAATAAAAACAATGTAAAAAGTCAGTAAGCATGCTCAGACGTCCCACAGTGAGTGAAGCACGCAGTCGTAGGACAAAAATGAGGGAAGAATGTGTAGACACACATGGAGTTCTTGCGAGACTTCTCCTGATAATACACTCCACAATCCCCTTTGAGCACAGGGGGGTGTGGGTGCTTCATTCTGAGACTCCACTCACCTGTCAAAGCAAAACAGGTCCCTGTGGGAGGCAGGATGTGTGGGTGGGTGGGGGAGCAGGTAATCTGAGTGGAAAGGGAGCCTAGGGGGCAGGCGGTCTGAGTGGGAGGAGGGACAGGGAGTCTGGCATGCCATTGCTCTTACAAGGCAGCTGCCAGCAGGGTCAGGGAGCCGTCACTTATTAGGGGAATGGATGGGGCTAGAAAACCTACACTAGCCTACACAGGCTGACTATCTGGTAGCTCTAGGAGACTCAAACGCAGGGGTGCATCCAGGAGGAATGTTGATGCGGGGGCTGAAGTCAGTAGTTGGCATAGTGAAAGTATGCGAAATAAATTTTCCATTACATGGGAAAATAAATGCATTATTGAGGCTGTACTTAAAGCCATTTCTTAAATTATTAAATCAAGATATTAATACATTTTATATACCTATATATGAAGATTAATATTTACAATCAGATCATTTTAACTGGTCTCATATTGTTTTGAACTAGCTACTGTAGAAAATTGCATACTGGGTGGAATGACACAGAAGAGGGCCACCGGGAGGACCTAAAATGAAGAGGGACCGGGTGGAATGATGGGAAAGAGGCCTGTGGGAGTGGCTGAATTGGAGACAGGGTGGGTAGAATGACAGAGAATAGGCCCCAGGGAGCACCTGGAATGAAGGGGAGTGGCTGGGATTCAATGAGGCCACTGGGAGTGGCCAAAATGAATGTAGACTGGATGGAATGACAGAGATGAGGCCTCTGGGAGTGGGTGGAATGTCAAAGCAACACCCCCACACACAGCTGGAATGACTGGGGAATAGATGGAATAACAAGAAGGCTACCATGAGCAGTTCTACCCAGGACTGGGTAGAATGACAAAGAGAAGGTCAACAGGAGGAGCTAGGTTGATGAGGGCTGGATGGAATGACTGGAAGGATGTTCCTCGGTGGTATACCACCACCGGTGGTATTTCCATACCACTAAGGAAATATTCCTCGGTGGTATGCCAAGGAATATTGTGAAGTGACAAGGAGGAAATCTGGTGTAATGGCAAGTGTTTGATTGGACTGACAGAGGAGGTCACAAGTATCTCACAGAATGACAAGCAATGAGCTATCGGGAAGGAGTTGAATAAGAGAGGATGAGATGGAATTATAAGAGGGGCACTTGTAACTGGAATGACAACGAAGAGGTGATGGGGAGATGATGCAATGGCATGGTGGCAGTCAAAGAAGAAAGGATAATTGACTATGATGGTGTTGAGGGTGGAATGAGTGGGAACTGGATGGAATGACAAGGGACAATGAGTAATGGGTGGAATGATATAAAGGCTGGATGAATTAAAGAAAAGAGTAGGAGACAGACTGGCCAAAGGCTCAGGCCACTTTTAGACAAGCGGCCTGGGAAGCGTGTTCAACGCGCTGGGAAGAAAAGCCGCACGGGGTGTGTTTACACACTCTGGAAATGGCCGTCCATCACAGGAATTAGCTGTACACTCAGCCTCCCACGGCCTCTTTAAAGACACGTTCTGAAAACCTAGGGCTTAAAGAGGCTGCACGTACCACCGATTCCTACGGCAGGCGGCCACTTCCGGTACATTTAAACATACCCCGCACAGCTTTTCCTCCCGACATGTAGAAGAATGCGCTTCCCAGGCCACTAGTCTAAAAGTGGCCTGAGTTGACTAACAAGCAGGGTGTTGGGGGGTATGGGTGCACAGAATGTCAGAGTACTACATGGAATGATAAGGCTGTGGCAAAGAGGCCCTGATGAAATAACAATGGGGTTGACAAAGAATGTGTTGAAAGATAGAGGAGTTCAGCTCCCCCCCCACCTCCCAGACCCAGGGATAAAGCAGCTCCTATTCCTCCTTCCCTTTACCCCCGCTTATAGTAAAGCATTGAGATTGTGTCAATTTATTTCTTGTTTTCCAATAGCACACATGTTCAGAAGCTGCAGTGAGCAGCACATTTCTAACCGACCCACAAGCCACAATTACCGATAAATACCGTTAAATACAGATTATTCCGCAGCCAGTCTGGGACACACGAGGTTTTTATTCTTTTCTTTTTTTTAAAAATAAAAAAATATTTCTAGACCAGAAGATGGGTTTAATGGATGAGGTGCAAGGGAATGGGAAGGGAACAGACAACAAACTGACTAGTAAGCAAAACTCGGGATTTTCTCATATCTCTAAGGGACACACCCAGAGAGCTTGAGGCCAGCACTCTCCACACTTCAGATACGTCTTCATTAACAATCAACAGCAGATACCTTACTTTGAAATGCAAATGACAGTGGGTGGGGAATAAAGAAAGTGAATGCAGTAAGTAGAGAAGAGAATCAGACAACTTAACCAAGTGAAAACAAAAGTATTTAACATCTTCAGCTATCCTCCATAGGCCCCAGCACTAGAATTAGAGCAACTTCCCATCCCAGGATGGAGCAAAGATTGACTCATTCATTTGAATTTGACTGGCAGCCAGCACCGAGCTCCTTAAGAGAAGAAAAAGGGGCTTTAAAAGTAAAGAGATGGGAGCCCGAATCATCCCCGCCTTTCCCCAAGCAAGGTTAAAGTCACAGGAGGCAGTGTGTGCTGTGCTCCCCAGCGAGACTGGAGGTGAAGGGGAGCTTCATTCTCACTGTCCTCCCCCACCCACCTCCTGCCAGCCCGCCCGCCCTTCTGCCAACAAGAGAGTTTGGGAGACCATTAGCTGTCAGTGTCCTGTCCCCACTTGCAGAGGGAAACGCTTGCCTCTCAGCAGCTCCCGAGCAGAGCTTGAAGCAGGACTCGGAGCTTGAAGCAGGGGAGCTTAAAGGAGCTGTGCCGAGCCAGCACAGAGCCCCCTGCCCTCCAGACATCCTCCTGTGAGTGGGTTCCCCAGTCATAGCCAGACTCTCCAGAGCAGGCAGCCCTGTGCATCTGTTTTTACTGGGGGTTCAAGTGGGGAGGGAGTCTGGAGCAGAGGAGTCCCTTTATCCTGCAGAGTCCTGTGGAGCAGCTCCCCACAATTGAGCCCCCCGTAAAAACAGCTGAGAGTAACAGCCGGCAGGATCTGTCACTTCCCCTTCCCCCAGAGCCACAGTAAACCAGCGAGACCCCGCTGCAGCTCACACAGCTGATAGAGATTAAAGCCTTTTAGCCGCCAGAGTGAGTGGTCTGTCCCTGCTCCCGGAGGGAAGCACTCGCCCCGACAATGCTGTGCTCACCCAACCTGACAGTTCTGTATCACTTGGGGGCAGTCTTGGAAACCCTGCATATGCACAGAAAGAGGCCATTTTAAGCGCATACGTACACTGGGAAACACTCGAACGAGTGGAAACTGGTTTCCAGAACACGTCTCCAAAGAGGCCGTGCGAGGCCATATTTGCCGCCAATTCCTATGGCAGGTGGCCACTTCCGGTGCATGTAACCTTACCCCATGTGACTTTTCCCGGCAATGCGTTGAAGAACACACTTCCCTGTCCGTTTGTGTAACAGCGGCCTTTGTTTCAGCCACAGGTGATCTGCCTACAATGCTTTTGTGTGGGGGACGGGTGCTGCACAGGTGGACCATGCACCCCCTGACATGCTCCAGGGCTGTGCACCCCCACATCAGTCTGAAAAAAACCATTCTGTTCTCAATTAGTGTTGTAAATTTTAAGTAACTCAGTCTTAATCATATAAAATATAATAAGCATATAACACACGTTTATATGATTAATCATATAAAACAAGGGCCAGAAAAGCTGTGTTATGTACAGGAGCCAAGGAAGCATTGGGTCCTGTATCTTTGGTACTCTGATTCGGTGGCTGGCAAGAAACCACTCTAGCCCCAGTAAATGCTTTGCTGCACACAGGCCTCAGTCTCTGTTCAATCACAGGGGCACCACCGCAATGTTTTCTTTCTCTGGCCATGTTCCCAAAGGATTTTTCAGGTGGTTGCACAAATTTGCAATGCCTGGAAATCCCCTCTATGTAGAGGAGTATAGCTAGTTAAACTGGGTTTGTGGTGTTATGCTAAATGACTAGCTAGCATAAAGCAACCAAGGCAGAAGAAGAAAAAAAAAACAGACCCAAGGAATCCCTCTGGATTTTCACTGCTGTTACTGAGAGCAGAATTTTTCCTTCAGTGTTCCTATTTGAAATGAACAGTAAGTTTCAAGGAAAGTTGGACTAAGGAGCCTAGTGCAGGGAATTTTTATAAACTCCAATTGTATGAGCTGTTAAAATGAAAGGTAACATTCTGAACAAGATAACTGCATCATGATCTTGTCCTACAATGATTTTTTATGTGTATGAGGCGAGCCTCAGGCAGAGCTGCTGTGCATCAGTGAGAGAAGAGGGAAGGACAGGGAATTGAGGAAATGAAAATAGCATTTTAAAATGCTTTTTCCTCCTCAGAGCCGCTGGAAAAGCCTGAAAGGAATTATGGGAAATGTGGACTGAGTTACAAAAGAGCATTTTAAGTGCTTTCCATTTTTGCTCCCTACATAAGCATCAAAAAAGAAGAGAAGGAGGGTGGGATGATCAATACAATGTGCACAATACTCTCCCTACACCTGGATATAGTTGAAATTTTCATATTTTTATGGTATATATTCCATGAGCTGCAAAATAGGTCCTTAAACAGAACTAAGATCTGTTTAGTGTTTTCTGCTTTTCTCCTGTGACTTTTGTGTGCTTCCAAAAATCAGGAAACTCCCAACCTTGGAAAAGTTTAACAATATCAATTTGAGTCACTTAAGTAAATTTTCACCAACTCAGTTAATAACAGCGATAGCACTTTTAAAATACTTTTATTCCTTTTGGAATGCAAAGAATAAAACACAGTAATTCAAAAATACATCTAATACTGTCACCATCTAGAAAAAAAGATATCAACTGAGTGCAAAGATGGATTATTAAGAGTTGCGGGAGTGTAGAAGTAACTTTAAAACTATTTTTCTCCCCAATACATTGTCACTAAAATATTCAATTCAATTTATTGACGGGCACTAGCTTTCGCCATGGCCCCAGACTAAAATATTGTATTATAGCATGTTTCCATTGCCAAGTGACAGGAAGTTAGTATCAGAGGGTCCTCCGCTGAAGCCCAGGGGAATTTAACCAGACTTCATTGGAGTCAGGATTATACAGAAAGCCCTATCCACAAACATTTTTAAACAAGACTTCACAATTGCCAAGGCAAACTTGTAGGTCTCCCAAAATCAAAGTGCTGTCTGTTTATGAATCTGATAGTGCTTTCCTTTTTATCCCCTTACAATGACTGGTTGGACTTTTTACAAAAGCATTTCACCAATTTAGTAGCTTTTGGGAGGGTGAGGGCAAGATTCACTAAATACCAGTTATTACTAGTTCAGTGTAATACATACTTGGTCATGAGACTAAAGGAACCAGTAAGGCAACACATTTCCTTTATAAGTTTCCCAACTGTTGCTGTAAGGGTAATTTTACCTTTAAACAGAAAAAAATACATCACTGCTCCAAGGGTGGGGAATCTTGCAAGCTCCAAAGGACTGCATAGAAATTTAGGGTAGACAAAGCAGGGAGTAACTTTGGACTAAAATGGGAGAGGAGGGATTCAGATCCGCGTAAGCTCCACCCCCCTATCTCTAGAATTGCGGTGGGGATGCTTAAGAGAGGGGTCCCGACCATGGAGCTAGACCATGGATCTGTGCCCTATCACTGCGCATGCCCTCCTGTCTGCTCCCTTGGTTTTCCACTGCTGGGGGGGAGTAGAACTAGATCCGGAGCCAGATCCAGGAAGTGGAGAAGGGCCGCTTAAAAACAAGCTATGGGCCACAGTTTCTCCAAGCGTAACCAATTGTTGATTTTATGTTGGCTAAGATAATAATAGCGCGAAGCCCAGTGAAGGTTTCCCCTTTGCACCACATTTCAGGCTTGTCACACAGTGCTGCTCCCAGGTCTCCGCAGCTGCTCCCTACAGGAAGGGTGGGGTATGTGCAGGGTCAGTGGGGCACTGACAAGGGAGGCACGTGACCCTGAAACTCTTGCTCCTTCTCGCACGCTCAGCCCCACTGCTCTTTTTGCAGATGGCTTGACTGCCACAAACCCAGCAGCAGCTGGCAGGCAGCGCAGAGTGAGGGCAGCGGGCTGGCTGCGAGAGGAGGAGAGACCACAGTAGGCTTAGTCTGAGCGGGAACTTACCTGCCGGGCAGATCGCTCCTCTGCCGCGGGCGTTGCAGCTCTGCAAGTCAGCGTGGTGGTGGTGGCGGCGGCAGCAGCAGCAGCAGCAACATCTCCCCACCCCCTGAGCCTCTCGCAGCCCCCCGTCCTGCTCGGCGCTGGCCTGGGCGGAGGATTCCCCTTGCAAAGGCTATGCCATATGATCAAGCGGGGAAAATTAGCTTGGCTTAATGGCGACGGGGCAACAGCCCGAGCCCAAGCATCAGATCGATTTACTAAACAAACTGAAACGTGGGTGGGGATGTTAAACAGTAACCAGCCGCCTGCCTCAAGGAAAACCGAAAGCAGCCGTTGCTGCTGCTGCCGCCACCGACTCTCTCCTAAACCCGGGACCCTGCAGGCGGGGCAGTTGCCCCTCTGGGAGGCAGCTTGCCCGGTCCTGCCGTTTCTTTGCAAAGCTAGTGGTTTATGGAGCAGCCAGATTAGCGTGGCACTAGTCGGCTTTGCTCACAGGACTTAAAGGAGGAGCCGCTCAGAGTCGATGTTGCTCGGGGTGGTGTTGCCCACCCAAATGAGCACAATGCACATGCACCCTTGTATCGATTAGTACCAGGCCATCAACACACTAAGCGGAGACCCTATATGGGATCAGTTCCGAAGTCCCTTCTGGCGAGGTGCCCTTTCCACCCCTTTTATCTGCAGTTCCCGTCGGCAATGCCTGAGAGGATCCTAGCGCCCTAGGCAATAACCTCCACTACAAAAGTGCCAGACAGGGGTGCTGTGCTTTGAGCGAGCTGAGCTCCTACTGCGTGGGTAAGGCAAAGAAGGGTTTGTAGCATGGCATATGGGGCACTCCAGATGAACCTTATAAGGAGCTCAGTACTCTGCATAAAGAAAAGGGACAGTGCACAATTGCATTGTTCTTATGGGGATATATGCATGCGCTTTCACTGGCAAAGGCGCTGCCCCAGCTCTTCCGAGTGCTTCCCCTTCCTACATTGACATATTTCACTGCAAGACTCTGTTAATTCCCTCCTACTTATATATCTGTATTTTGACAGTTTTCTTCCCACTGGAGTCCAGACCCTGCTGCCCTGCCTAGCACCCAGCATTGAAAGAGATCACCTATCAGAAGTGGTTAGCATAAGCAACCAGAGAGTTCCTCATTCCACATTGCTCTCTGGTCTTCCTCAAGCAGGGGCGTAGCTAGGGTGAGATGGGTCCCCCTCTTTGTGTCCCGCCGGCGGACCTAGGGGTGCTGCCCAGTTCAGCAGGCCTGGGTGCACTGCTATCAAACACACAACACCCAAAATGCAGCCAGCCTATGAAGCGCATTATGCCATGCAAAGAGACATATTATAGATATAGATATAGATACACCAGTTCCGTTGTGCCCCCATAATCAATTCACATTGCCCCCACCCTATAACCAGTTTATTTTCTCCCTTGCCCCCATATAATCAATTCATGCTGCCCCCCACCCATAACCAGTTCATTTGCACCTTTGGGGCAGCATGAAGTTATTATATTGAGGAGGGCACAAATGAACTAGTTATGGGGTGGAGGTTTAAAGACAGTATTCCTGTTAGCAATAACTTCATTAAGAAGAGTGAATGAAATAGCAGCCATAATAATGTCAGAACCATATTTGCAGATTTTCCAAGATAGAATAGATAAATTCCTACCTTAGATAGTATAAGTAAGACAGTTGTGAGAATGTGGCCCTTTTTACACAGGTCTCTTCCACCTATGAACACGCAGATTTCTGCATGCTCAGGTGGTGGAGCCCTGTGTGAACAATGCAGTGCATCCAGTGAGTAGGGGTGCACGTGCACCTAACATGCATCCCCACTCACACACACTCCACTCGTCCCCACGCATGGAGCAACCGGGGCAAACTGGTTGCTCCATGGGTGCAGGTGAGTGGGGATGCATGTGCAGCCGTGTGCATGGCCTGTCATGCACCAGCACACCCACAGACCCACCCACCGTGGAGCCCTGTAAAAAGGGCCTGTGAGGAACCACTCAAGAAGAACAGAAGGTTGCTGCCTTGTAAACAAGATTCTTCAAGATGTCTCCTAACATTCTCACAACACCCACGCTTCCAGCCCGGCATGGAATTTTCTTATATTCCTAGAAGGGTTGGCAGGAACTGTCATTCTGAGGGGGAGAGCTCTTTTTATACTAGAGGAGCTCAAGACCATCACCGTCAATTATTTGAATATGGTGAGTATGCACAACCCAGTTATGAGAATGTTAGGAACCATCTCAAAGAACCTTAATTACAAGACAACAACCTTCTGATCACTCACATGGGGAGGAGTTTGTTTACAAACAGCTTTATCTCCCAGTCCGATTGGTGTTCCGCTGCTGCTGCACTACTAGTAGGCAGAGGCAGGTGAGGGGACCCCACCATGATGTGGGGGTGCCCTGCACCCAGTACTCCTTCAGCTCAGCCCAGACACAGGCTGCGTCCGCAGGAGCGGGCAGCAGCCCCTGGGACTTAGCAGTCCCCGGCTTTATCCCCTGTCCTCAAGGATAAACAAATTAGCTTAGATCAAGATAGATCCTAACTGTGATTAGAAGAATTGCTCCTGGTCAAAAACAATTATTTAATCTCCTAATTTCCCCAATCTCTGTATCGGGGAGTTGTGTTTAATTCTGTAACTACAATGTGTGTTTAATTCCATAATTACAATGCGGAGCAGATCGGCTGGCTGACTTTTTCTCTCTCTCATCGGAAATCGCCTGTCTCTGTCTTTCCTTTGACATACTTGTTGAATGCAGCCTTTAAAAGAACAACAAACTGGATCTTATTTTCTTCAAAGAATGCTGGACAAAAGCGGGCTATCCTAGTTACAGGTCTCAATTTCCACCGCCAAATGCACGGTTTAGAAGCTCCCCGCTGCTTCTGCCGTTGGAACCGGCTGGGACAACGGGGAACATAGCGAGGAAAGAATGCTTGTAGGCTGCAATCCTGAACCTTTTGAAAACAATGGCAAAACTGCCTTTAACTTTAAAAGGCGATGATTGCACCCTTACCGAGCTATTTGCCCACCGGAACATTTAAATAATCATTGACGGATAGAACTGCCCTTCCTTTACGGAACATCCGGCATGCAAGACAGGGGGTTGTACACAAAATAAATTTGTGCAGAAGATTCGAGGTTTTCTTTTTTTACGCTTCATGATGCCAGTGGGTTGCACAAATAAAAATGAACAGAAAATTTGGCCCACTAATACCAGGCGAGAAATAAGCCTTGCCATTTGTTATGAACAGAAGAGAGCAAGATCCGGGGGTCCTCTAACTCATGTTTTTAACCCTCTGTGCTCTAGGTGTCGGTGACCAATAAATGTGTCAGTGATTTTAGGAGCCTGTCACAAGATGAAAGAATAACCAGGGTCAAATCTGAGACAGTGAAACGTTCCCTACCTACTGAATTATGTTGATTATTAATGGCTTACTCAGTAAAGAGCCTGCAAATTTGTTCTGTTTTCCTGTTGGTGTGTCTGTTGTGTCCCCCCCAGGTTACTAATCTGGAATTTCATTTTACTAACTAAAGGGGGTATGATAATCCCCAATAAAAATACCCCAGATATCAGAGTTCCACTTACATGATTGTGCCCGATGGGATCTGTCAATTTCACAACTCCAGTAATTATTAGGAATAATTGCTCAGACGTTTATCAGGGAAGATGAATCCAGGAATCTTTGCAAAGCTATTTTTAAAAGGCCAATAAAAGTCACCCATGAAGGGTTTAGACTGATATATTCCGTCCCTATCCGGAAGCAGTCAGATAAAATGCTAGCGATTCTGCCTGTCAGGGTAATAGTGGCGATGAAATAAGCGTATCTTTTGCTGCCTAGGGGGCATTTTCAGGAGTCAGTGGCCGATTTGAGAGTGGTCTGCTACTTATTGGAGTTTGCGGCTTTCATCTGATCAATCAAACTAAATTAAGGGTAGTTATTAATCGACACTTAGGTGATAGCTGTAGAACGATTGAGCATAATGTATTTTTGGTCCTAAATTAGCATTTAACTAGATCTCTTCAGTCATCAGATGAATTTTTATCGCAAAAGTGAGCAAGTTAACAGTGTATTCCTTTAGAACTTGGGCTGAAATCCACAAACCACTTATTCTGGTGTAACTCCGATTCAGTGGAGCTACTCCAGAGTAAGTGGTTTGTGGATCACGGCCTTGGAGAAGAGCTCCTGTTTCAAGGCAGGGCAGCGCATTGCTGTGCGGAGAGAAACCAGCATGCCTGCTCTCATCCTAATCAAAGGAAATCTGCGAGACACCGGTCAGGGACAAGCCTTTGAGGGGGAATGCTTTTGGCCACACACAAGCCCAAATTGGATTTAAGTTTAGGGTAACTCTTGCTCTTGGCTTTTAAATTACATTCCTCCTCTCGAGATAAGTTGTAGGAGCTGTTTTAGATCCCATTTCAGTCAGATCCCGCCGTGAGGCTCGTCTGGCTGACTGTTCTCTTAAAACTATGCTTTGCAAACTCTTGGGATCAGCAGCCAGCCCTGCCGATGCTCAATGGGACTACCCCGCCCTCCCTTGGGGCAAGACGCCTTGAGACCTGGCACTTTTAGAAGTGTTTGCCGGAAAGGGGGGAACGGAGAGCAGGAAATCACCCTTCGCGATACCGGTGGGGAGGTTTTTTACGAGATTTCCCAGCGGCCCTTTGGATCTGCGTGGATGGAAGCGAGCACCTCGCGCCCCCTCCAAAACCTGCCCCTCTACGAGACTGGGGGCTGCTTGGAGAAGTGTGGTATGGGCTCGGAAGTGGGGGTGGGGTGGTAAGGAATACTGGTTCTGACCCAAAGGGCAGGCCTTGGAAAAATCCAGCCCTAGCCTTTGCTGCCGCTGATTCTAGTTAGAGATGCTGGGTGCTCCTTCACCCCCCTCTCTGCTGCCTTTCTTGGCGCTTTACAGCCGCTGTGCCATCTATGTTCACAGTTTATATTTATCTCAGGCTGTTTTTACATTAATCTGGAATAATCTGGAATAAAAGATAAGGTTTTTACATGATCACAGTTAATCTGAAATAGTTTTTAATCCAGATCCATTAATTTTGGGTTATTATTCAGGAGTAACTGTTTACACAATCATTTTTAGTCAGGATTAAGATTTGCAGTGTGAACCGGTTAATCCGGATTAGGAGTCCCAAGGAAGACTGCGTGATCTCATGGTGCAGCACAGCCAGATTTCAGCATCCTCTTCCACCTTGATTTCTTGGAGTACAGAAACAAATACAGCTGTCACCTTGCAAAATGGAAGGGTCTTCACCTCAGCATAGTGGATTTTAAATTTGGCATGCCAAGCAGAGGCTGCTGGAAAAACTGCGGGATACCATAGAGATACAGATAACTAGAGGGAAGGCTTGTCTATCTGCAGCACTCTATGGTGCCTGGACTCAGTCCAGATTAACTGTTCACATGATCACTGATTCAGACTGAGCTTAATCTGCATTAAAATTAATTCTTGAAAATTAAGTTTCCAGAACTCGGTTTAAATTTTGAATCCAGGATCATTAATTTGAACTAAAGCATTCACATGATCAACTTGATCCATGTTAAGAGCTGGTTAATTTGGATTAATGCTTGTGTAAAAACAGCCTAATACAGATCAACTTTGATTGTGTAAAAACAGCCTAGAAGTTAAGCAAAGTATATAACTGGAATGAGGTACGTTTCCCTAACATGGGCCACTTTGCAAGAAACTCATAAGAGACTCTTGAGGAAACTAAGTAGTCATGGGATAAGAGGCTGTGTCCTATCATGGATCTGTAACTAGTTAAAGGGTAGGACTAAATGGTCAGTTTTCACAATATTATTATTATTATTATTAACAAACATTTATATAGCGCCAGCAGTGTACCTGGCACTTTACAAAGTAATAAAATAGACACGGTCCCTGCCCCTAAGGCTTACAATAGAGAGAAGTAAATAGTGGAGCTGCAGGGCTCTGTACTGGGACAAGTGTTTAATCAATGATCTGGAAAAAGGAGTAAAGAGTGAGTTGATCAAATTTGCAGATGACAAAGTTATTGAAGGTAGTTAAAACAGGAGGAGACTGAAGAATTGCAAGAGGATCTTGTGAAGCTAGGTGACTGGGCATCTAAATGGCAGATGAAATTGAATGTGGACAAGTGCAAAGTGATGCAGTGGGAATAATAATCCAAACTATGTGTACACAATGCTGAGTTCTAAATTGGGAGTAACCACTCAGGAAAAGGACTGGATAAGTTCTTGGAGGATAGGTCCATTTACAGCTATTAGCCGAGTAGATTATGAGATGGGAACTTCTTACTGTCGGGAGCAGGGAGTGATCAGCAGGGAATGGATTGCCCATTGTGACTGCTGATACTTCTCCTGTGGGACCAGGATTGGTCGCTGTTGGAGACAGGATGCTGGGTTTGATGGACCGTTGGTTTGACGCAGTATGACATATCTTATGTTCTAAACTTCATGGGGCAGTTGGGGGTACTTCAGAGTATGAGGAAAGGAATGGGAATGGGTCCAGATGATGTTTCTGTGCCATGGATCTTTTCCCCCTTCCTTAAGTGTATGACCTCATATCCACACCCTTCCCCTGGGTTCATTCTTACAGTGCTTGAGGGTTGGGGCTGAATCCACAGGACGTATCTAGGAATTGGAAAGGGACTAAAAAATAAATAAAAATACCCCAGGTTAGATTTGGCCTACAGGCCAGAGGTTCCCAGCCTTTGGTAAATGAAACAACAGTCTGGATTGCAGCCTCATATAGATTGCACAACCTCACTTGAGATCCTGACCTAGTTTGGAAACTTCTATGGGCCTACGGCCTTTGCAGTGACTAGTTGCCTCTCTAATTCACCACCAGGATCATTACCCTACAACTATGTGTGCCCTGATCCTACAGTTTCCATGGGCTTCTTTTCCTGTTACTGCTCCATCCTCATGTAAATCATTGGCTACAATTGGGCACTGCTTCCACCCACCTGTGGGGTTCTAAAATGTCAGGAATTTCTTCAGATGAGACAGCCTGTTTTATAATGTGATAAAAGGGGCAGGGGGACTGAGAAAGGACCTCCAAATGGCAGGCAAGAATCAGTCATCTAGGGACATAAGTCGCGGTTGACTTGAAGTACAGTACAGGAAATGATCAGGAGCAAACTGGTTTAAAGAGGCAACTAGCTACTTTTATCTAGTTGTTTGAAACCATAAAGGAATACCCTGCTCTGACTCTGTTCAGTTTTGTGCACTGCAGAGTTTTTTTGTTGATTCAAAAGGAGAGCTGGGGTCTTTGCACAAACCTTTCTATGCTTGTTCTATATAAAAATGGGAAAAAAGGTTCTAAACATTTTAGAATATAACTCATAAGGCACTGCGTTGCCAACTTGCCAGACTGAGCTTTCAAGGGAAATGCTTTAAAAGGTTCCCTGCTCCAGTATTAATTACAAGGGTCTCAGAAAGATTTGCAGACTTTACAATCATTTATGGTAGGTGCAATAAAACCTTGGTGATATGAGCAGGCTGGTTCAAGGTGTAATACAAAGATGTATTGGGTGCCCTTGGCAACTATCTTATGGGTACTGTTTGTATTCACAGAACACGCCCTTCTCTGCAATGAACACTTCTGTAACCTGGGCTTGAGGCTGTTCCTTTCCAGGGCGCTGAACCAGCATACCAAACTAAATTTAACACATCATTGCAGTCCCTAGAATGTTAAATTCAACCTACATGATGAAATAGAGAAAAAGTCAATTTTAGTGGAGGATCTATGCATTTCCCCATGTACCTTTAAAAAAAAATCCCAGATGTTTAAATGTTTTGAACATTAAGGCATTTAGTCTTCAGTGTGAGGCAAGGAACAGCTGCTTCCTTTCCCCCCCATGCCTGACCCTGTCCCCCTGCCTGCCCTCCCCTCTAACTGGCATAAGCTCCACTGACTCAGGTTCCCGGAAATGATAGTGTAAACTAGCAGAGGAACCAGTCTACTCATTAATTTTGCCTCCCTGTGATCCATACAGCACTGGCCATGCCATTGCCACAGGGGACACGGAGCTTCAAATTTGGAAGGGGGCCATGTTTCTTCTCTGCTTTTCCCACTTTTTTTTTTTACACTTATGGTGTCTCCTCATAAATACAGAAAAGGCATTGTTTATTACATCTCTATGAGATAAAAGGATTATGAATCCTTCAAAGGCTGGAGATTCCCTGAAGGATATTGATAATGCTGGAATGATCTTGTGCTCACAAGAGTCCCACAGAAAAGTACCCATGGCATCTTAAATGCATTTGTCAGATTATGATATTGGCTTCAGGATAAAGAGTTTATTGTAACAAAACAGAACAGCTACCTCCAATCCTTTCCTTTTATTCCTACCTTATAGGATTTATTGAAATGCTGGTGCCTATTTCCCATTATTAGCAGCAGCCTGGGAGAGGAAAACAACAGATCCCTCTCCCACCCCATCTCCATTTCAAATGTTATGAACTTTGAAAGTTGCAATTGTCACAAGGCAATTAATCAACTCCAGTGCAGCTAGTTAAAGTGTGACTGAGAGCCAAAGGTGCCAGAACACTCGCACGCAAAACGTATTTGGAAACCTAGACATGCCATCTAGTGGGCACACTAGAAAACAATGCCAGCTTTTAAAAACTCCCTCAGTGCTGCTCAGTTGATCACAGGCACAGCTGGTCACTCTTAGGGACATTCAATACGTGGCTTAAAAGGGTGTATCTCAAATCTGGACATTCATTATGTTGATTTTTTTATTTCAGTCTAGGATTAAAACCACCAGGTTTTTAACACCATCATAATTGTGTCCAATGGAAAGTTGGGGGAGGGGAAGATTAATAACAATTAAAATACATAGAATTGTGGGGTTGAAAGGGACTTCAAGGATCATCTAGTCCAACACCATTCCAAGGTAGGATGTTCTATACCTACATCATTGCAGACAGATCCTTGTCCAGCCAATTCCTGAAAACATCAAAGGAAGGAGATTTCACTACCTCTCTAAGCAAACCATTCCATTGCTTGACTGTTCTTAATGTTAGGAATTTTTTCCTAATATTTATCTGAAATCTATCTTTTAGCAATTTAAGCCCATTCCTTAAAATACGCTTATAAAGTCACAGAGAACACAGAAGCAATAGAGAGAGTAACAAAACCACACTATTGCATCATTTCCTGTAACAGCTGTTTTAGGGCGTGATGGATTCTGCAGCTGTTTGGTGCTGTCATTAGCTGTTAGTTCTGATGAGATTCCCACTGAAGTAAATGGGACTTGCATCAGCACCAAGCATCTGCAGAATTGTTATAGCTATTACGTATGTAACTCAAGCAGTGCACCTAGCATTGAACAGTGGTGATGATTAGAGACAGATCCCCACCCTCGGGCTTACAATCTAGAATAGACAAGGGAGAAGAGACAATTTGGGAGAGGAACAAAGAGAGAGACAGGGATATATTTAATAAGTGGAGAAGGTGCAGGTGCATGTGCTTAGCTTAAGGACTGCACTGAAAATTATTAAAACAAACAAACCTACACATTTTCAGGAAGCCTTTGAGAAGGTCCCTCATGAGAAGCTCTTAAGAAAACTAGTCTAGAGGCAAGAAGGAAGGTCCTTCCATGGATCTTTGACTGATTAGAAGATAGGAAGCAAAGAGTAGCAGTAAATCATTTTCAGAATGGAGAGAAGCAAACAGGATCTTGTGATGCTTAACATATTCATTAATGAGCTGGAAGAGGGATTATCAGTGAGATGGTAAAGTTTGCAGATTAATCTGATGAAAAATTATTCAAGATGATTAACTGCAAGCAGACTGCAAAGAGTTCTAACACTGGGTGCTGGGACATCAAAGTGGCAGATTAAATTCAGTGTTTATAAGGGGAAAGAAATTCTAACTATCCATAGGGTTGGGTTCTAAATTAATTGTTACTATTCAGGAAAGAGCTCTTGGAACCATTTCTGAAAATATCAGATTAATGCACATCATGATTGTTATGCAGGGCAGGGCTTCTCGCTCCAAGGACCCTAACCTGAGCCCCAAAGGGTTTGGGCCAGGAGGAGAGCTCATGAATTGAGTCCAAAAAGACTAGTCTGAGTCTGTTGAACTCAGTTCGGCATGCAGCGCTTTACTGCAAACCTCCTTTATGCAACAACTGTGGCACAGGGGAAGGCAGCACAGGATGAGCTCCATGTTCCTTTCCCCACTATAAGCATGTTGTATGAATGGGTCATTATCAAATTTACACAGAAAAATTGTGCCATTAAATTAGGGAATCAATTTTCCTCTAGTGTAACTACCATAAATATTAATGAAGGGACATGTGTGCATGGAAAATACATAGTGCACATTTTTATTCTGACTTCCAGTGGAAAGGAGGATTACATAATCCCTCTGTGTGTTCTCTCTATAAACCTTTGATCCTCGAAGTCATTTTCAACCAAGTTTGGCAGATGGAAGGCCAAAGGTAAGTAAGACCTCAAATTTTGTAGCAACAGGTAGCACCTGGAAGTCATATATGGCCTTTTTTGTAACCAAAAATCCTTGAACTCCGATTGAGCATTTTCCTTGTTAGGAAATAAAACTTCACTAGTTTGGGTGTTTGCTACATGAATTACATGTTGTTGTTTTTTCTGATGAAATATATTTCACGTGCTCCAGGCAGCACACAAGTGTGGGTTGCTTTGCTAACATGGCCTTTACAGAGTAGAATCAAGCTGTACAACCTGGCTGTGCAGGAATGCGGAGAAGGGAGGAAGCACATGTTTATGAATTTGCATTTGTTTTGGCCTTCACCTTCTAACAGAGGAATCAAAAAGTCTAATATAATATTAAAAAGTGAAAAGCATAGTTATGTGGTTATGTGCCTCAATGCCTAAAATGGCCAGACAACCTTGGAACCAGTGGGTACATGCAGAGGACACTCTGGGTGTTTTCAAACAAGATGTTGCCATGCATGGCCATCCATTAATCATGCATCCATCCAACTGCTTGCTTGAAGGAGGTGCGTGGGGATGTGCGCTGTCATGAGCCACGTAACATCCACTCATGGCCATGCAGAAAACACTGCCAAAAAATTTGTACTGTGCTGTGCAGGGCAAACTAAACGAGTGCTTAGGGACTGGCATCCCCTGCCCATAGGAACCAGGGCACCCACCGATGCCAGCAGACAGGTCAGTGACTGGCCTCCTCCCCAGTCCCAGCCATAGCCCTGCCCGGAGCTCTCTGGGGAGCTCATAAAGGACACATATGCCAAATACAACACCATTGTGGCTCAAAGCACAACAATCCCCCCTCCCCTCACAATGCACGAGAGAAGAGCCAACCCCATGGAGGACAGCAGCTTCTTGCATATCCTTGTTCCTTTCCCCGTGCGTGCTTGTGCTTCTGTTGTTGCCTGCTCCTGGGCAGGAAGGGATTACTGGCTGTTGCAGGGCTTGGGATGGGGGTGTTGCTGGGCGGGGGAGGTGGAACATCTACCTCTACGAGTTGTTTGTGTTGGAAATGCATTCCTTAGTTACATCTCCCCTAAGCACCTTATCCTGTTTGTTTGCTAGAAACAGCAGGAGGAGACAGTGAGACAGTCAAAGGATGAAACTCCTTTGTCACACAAGGGCCCGATCCTTCTCTTTTCTCTCTGGGTTTGCAAGAGCTTGAGGGTTCTTGTGTGACAAAGGAGTTTCATTGTGGCAGACTTGAATTAGCCAGAGAGAAACTAATTCAAGAGAGCTGTGTGCAAGGGAAACTGAGTCACTCAAACCCGGTAAAGTGGGGGTTTGGACCTCCAACCCATGACAGTGGCACCCAACATGGGGCGTTGGCGGTCCAAACCCCCACTTTACCAGTTTTGAGTGACTCAGTTTCCCTTACGCACAGCCCTCTTGAATTAGTTCCTCTCTCTGGCTAATTCAAGTCTGCCACAATGAAACTCCTTTGTCACCCAAGGGCCTGATCCTTCCTGTTTACAGACTCTTTACTCTGGGTTCGCAAGAGCTTGAGGGCTCTTGTTGCTCACTTGTGTTCCAATGTTAGACACAGACACTTCTTCATAAAGATAAGAAGTTTATTGATTACATAAGCAAGATAGTTGATACAGAGTGGTTACTAGAAATCAAAGGTAAGCATAACTCATTCCTGATCTATACTGTTTGAGTTCCTACATAAGCATCTTACCCTATAAAGGTTCATAAGCTTCTTGTTCCTCAGTCATAAAGGTAGAATGACTGGGCAGTGGCTTCTTCGTTGGTAAAGAGCAAACTCATGTCTCTCTGCTCATGGTTTCCTCCAGCCTGCTGCTGCCACCAGGCTTTTCGTATGTAGATCAGCTCTCAAGATGGCTTTAGGATAGAAGAGCCGCCCCTAGGTGACTTACTGGCTCATTTAAATAGTTTTTCTCCCACTTTGTCTCTGTTCCCGCCTTTGAGAAATCGTGGGGTTGGTCACGTAGCCAACCCAGCCAAACCCAAAGGCCCATCTAAATCTCTACACGGTTCTGTCTGGCAAGTGTTCTGAAATACACATTTTGGTATCTCTTTGTATTTCCTGTAGCCTGGTGACGTGTCAGAGCCCTAATTTGAGTTTTGCAGTTCTACATTGTAACCTTACACCCATGTGGAACCTTTGGCATTACATATTTACCAGACTTGCAGTCTACATGTAGTCCCGTGTTACACGTGTGTGACCCTATGTTTCTCCATGACACTTCCCTCCTGAACACACCTAGTCTTAGGACTTAGTATAGATGTAGGCCTTTCCTATCCTATATGTATTTCTTAATAAAGCTACTTAAACTTAAGTATGCTTCCTGCCTGCTTATTCATGATTAGCTACCCACACTCCTCTGTAAACTCTGCATTGGGCTAATCAATGTAATGATCTCACAGTCCTTGTATTCCAACAGTTTGCAGGGTCAGTCCGTGGTGACAGGAGTGCATGGATGTTGCCTATGTAGGCACAGTGGCCACCCTGGGAGCCTCCCGTTAGAAAAGCTCCCCACTCCGTGTGAGTGGCTGCTCCACAGCTGTGCCACTCAGCAACCACAGACACTCCTCAAGCCTTGCTCATTTAAAAACACCCTCTGTCTCACCATCAAATTTTGCAGTCAGACTAACAACAGTCCAGAGAAAGAGCCCCCACTCTCTGCCCTTTAGACCATCCAAAAGCTTGAGACATTTGCATTTTCCATAGAGGATACTCTCCTTAAATTATTCCTACATGAGAAACAGGACTTGTTTGACTAAACCTTATTTTTCCTTGGTTTGCTCATATGAAGAATGAAGTCTCTCTGAAACGTTTAGCACTCCCTCAGTTTAAGCATAAAGTAAAACAAAGAATAATTGATACATCCATACAGGAAGACACGGCAGTAGTTAGTGGCTCAGAGCTTTCACCCTGGTTATCTTTTAAACAAAAAATTGAATATGAACCCTACCTTGGTCTTCTCTCATTAGTTATCCATAGCTTCCAGAAACTGAGCAAATGGCCCCGAAATAGAACTTATGGTATAAACAGATGAGATATTGTCCCACTTTTGCCCCTGATTCACCTGCTTGTCTGTCAGGTGGCCACCAGATGTTCACCCCAGAGCCACTACTCATGGTGTTATCCTAGGGAAAGCCAATGATGCTGCGCAGGTGAATTGGAGGAAAGGCAGAGCAACATGCTGTCCCATGGCTGACTCCTATGTTTTGGCAGGGTACTGGGGGCCCTGTGGCTGCCACTGTCTATTGGGTGCATGGTTGCCTCCACCTACATTCAGCACCATAGAGTCATGGCCAGCAGCCTCAGGTGTCTGAGGAGCGACCACAACTCTATGGTGGGGGGAAAGGGAGAGTGCGGGAGCGCAGGTAAACAGCAAGGAGTTTCTTGCTAGCAACTACAGGGGAGTGGGGAAAAGGAGTAACCCCCCCCCTCATGTGTTGACACCCATAGAGTAGCTTTGGCCAGTCTACACACACAAGTGGTCTTGTGGGTAGATATATTATTCCACATAACTAGCGTTTATGCCCATGACAAAAGGGTGCAGTTGTGAATCTTTCCCATTATCTTTTTGATTATACATTCTATAAGGACACTAGAAGAAAATATCTCCTCATCCCCTCCCCCACAACCAAAAAATGGTCTAATTTGCCTGTATCAGTACCAGTATCATGAATTATGATTATGTCAGGGTTTATGAAAACAACATGTATGTAACAAGCATGAGTTGTGGTTTTCATGTGAATGGACAACATTTGTACTTCTAAAACCATTATGTAAAACATGACAAGTTTGGTGGTGGTAGAGTTGTCTAGAAACACTTAAGTCCACTGAGGTGAAATTTGTATAAGGGGACAATATGAAGAAACATTAATTTGGAAGGTAGAAAATAGAATGCAAGCCCAAATAAGTTAAGCAGAAGTTGGGACAAGAAGGGAAGAAAATTATAATGTAGATGAAGTGTTAATAGAGGATTCCTGGGTTATCAGTAGCTTCCAAAACCTGAGCAAATGGACCAGAATCAGAAAAGGGGAGAATTTTCTGGGAGTCATTGAGAAAGTAATTTAAAGGAACAGAAACTAAAAGGAGGAGCATTTCAGGAAATCCAATTGAAAAGCACAAAAAAAGATTAAGGAGAAAATGGTCCAGCTAAAAACATCTAGTTATGTAACATGGACTTGTAAGTAGGGCAAGATGTTAGGGGATTTCTGGTTAGCCTAGCGTTGTTACTTTTGAATTTGTTTGTTAGACTTGCACTCTTGAATCAACTTTGTCTTGTAATTAATCCAAGTTTGTAAGTACAAATTCTTTTAAACAAGTTTTCATGTGTATAGCAGGGTGGGCTTGCCTGGAGCGAGTCTTGGCAGGATGCTGCTCAATCAATTCACACTCCTTAGGGTACTAGTTATAAAGTCACGCTAATCTTTTATTCAGTCTCTGTATTCACATATACTATGTTGCCACCCTCTGTCTCTGAATACTCTTACTATTGCCAGGAAACAGCCCTCTGGCACCCCAAGTTCCTAACTTTACTGTTACTCACTGTCCAGAGTCTTTAGGCTGCTTCCGCTGCCTCCTCCACGCTGCAGCCATGCAACAATTCTTCTACTGTCCTGAGAGACAGAACACTACCCAGCTCCTGTGTCCTCACAGTTCTTCTCCAGACTGAGCCCTCAGTTCAGCTTTTATCCTTAAGGCTGGCTCCATCCACAGCTGCTTCACTTTAGGCACTGTCCTCTTCTGACAGCACCTGCAGCTCTGCTAGCACTGGAAGCTGCTGAGTGCTAGCTGTCTTTTAAAGGGCCAGCACTTCTCCTAAGCTGCGTCCTGCCACAGTGTGCTTGCATGAGATTGGCACTGGATAATGCGGTTGAGGGAGCAGTCCAGGTTGGATATATGGGTGAACCTTAATACAATTTCTATTATTAGGATCCTCCAGAGACTCAGCTGGCAGGATAGTTACTCCTTTACAGACTGGGACAGTTCTAAAGAGAGCTGTGTGCAGTGGAGACTCAGGGTATTTTCAGACGTTACGGGGCCCTTTGGCCTCGTACCGTAACCAACGTCTTCGTTCCCCGCCGGGGTCACCCCTGCACGGCCCAACAGACGTGCCGGGGGGATCCCGGCGGGGAAAGTGGGAGGGGCCGGGGCCGCGCGGCGCAACGTGCGGCCGCACGGCCCCGCCCCCTCCACGCACCCCGCCGCCCGCCCTCCGAGGAGACGGGCGGGCGGCGGGGCCAATGCGGCCGCCGCGTCTGGCCGATCGTGCCACGGCCCGGGATCCCGCCGGGGATCCCGGGCCGTGGCACGCGGCCAGACGTTACTTTTTGTTGGCCACGGCCCGCGGTCCATTTGACCACGCTTCCCGGGACCTTCCCCCGGCTAGCCCGGGAAGCGTGGTTCAAATTGACCCCATGTGCAGATTCAGCGTGGCCAACATCTGGCGCACGCTGTGCAGACGTTCAGGGGCCTTTCGCCCCGCCGCGGGGTTCACCGTGGTTCACTGTGGTTCAGCGTGATCTCGTCACGTCTGAAATCACCCACAGTGGAGAAATTGAGTCATGTCCTGAAATTTATTTTATTTATTTAAATGCATATACCACCCTTCCCAGAGGTTCAGAGAGGCTCATAAACCACAAAAACTCCCTACCCCCCCACCACAAAACCCACCCAATACCACCTCCCCATTCCCCAACCCAAAACCACCTCATCCCCTCCCGCCAAATGCCTTTCTAAACAAAAAAGTCTTACACCATCTCCGGAAGACACACAGGCTCGGGTTCAAACAAACCTCTGGTAGAAGGGAGTTCATAACACTGGGGCAGCAATCGAGAATGCCTCCTTGCGAGCTCTTATCGTTTGAACAAGACTAAATGACAGTACCCACAGGGAGCTGCTCCCAGCCGATCGCAGGGGCATGGAAGCACTGGCGGTCTTTCCGATATGTGGGGCCCAGATCATTTAGGGCTTTAAAGGTCAAAATCACCTCCAAATGACCTCTCTCAGCAGCCTCATATACACGTTGAACAAGAGAGGAAATGAAATAGAACCCTTTGGGACCCACAGAAAAGGTCTCAAGAGAACAACAAGCAATCTCCCATCGCCCCTCTCTGGGACCTCCCTGACAGGAAGGAGTGGAACCACTCAAGAGCAGTTCTATGCACCACCGCCAGGTCCTGCAGTCGAGTCAGCAACACCTCGTGATAAACTTTATTAAAGGCTGATGAAGAATCTAACGATCAACAGGATAGAGTTCCCCTTGGCTGTTCCACCTGGCCTTTGGTGGGGAGGATGGGTAGGGTGGAGTTGGGAGGGTTTGGTTAAGGGATAGGACTTGTTTTAATCCTCCTGTTTTGATGTTTTTAAAGTTTTATTGTGGTTGTAAGCCGCCCTGAGCCGCTGTGTGGAAGGGGTAGGGTATTACATTTGTTTAATAAATAAATATAACATCTCCAGTGCAGGTCATCGACCAAGACCACAAGCACAAATACAGTCTCCTTGCCATACCCAGGATGAAAGCCTGACTGAAATGGGTCCAAGCATCTGACGACATCATGATGAGCCTGGAGCCTACGGGCAACTACCGCTTCAATAACTTTAGCTTAAAATGGAAGGTTCGAGACAGGCCAATAGCTGTCCAAGGAGTCAGCATCCAAAGATGGTTTCTTAAGCAGGGGCCAGACAACTGCAGTCTTAAGAGTGTCCGACGTCCTACCCTCCTAAAATGAGGTGTTGACAACCCAAGCCAGCAATGGCCCCATGTGTCTGGTTGACTTTTATCAGCCAGGATAGGCAAGGATCAAATTTCCAACTGGTTGCCCTCATCATCCCAAACACCTCCCCTGCATTGGTGGGTGATACTGATTGAAACTCGTACAAATGGACAGGACAAGGCTGAACTTCCCTAACCCTAAACTCTGATTCTGCGGATAGAATGGCAGCACCAAAGTCGTGGTGAATTAAGAGCGATTTTGTCTGCAAAGTTACTTGAAATGTCACAGCGGGCATTCTATGACTCCATTTCCGGGTAGAAGCAGACCAGATTAACCAGGCCCCACACCACCCAAAATAGCTCCACTGTACAAGACTTTGCAGATACTATAATTTATTTATTTTTTTATTTTATCATATTTGTATCCCGCTCTTCCTATCTCACAGTAGCCCAGAGCAGCTAACAATAACAAAATCAATATAAAAATAACACAATTAAAAATCAATATAAAAATATAATAACACAATTAAAACATTTACAAACATAATAAAAGGAGGGGGAAAAACCCAATCCCATCACTCAACCCAACCCTACCCCTCTCCCTCGCCAAAAGCCTGATGGAAGAGCCTGATGGAACAGTTCTTGTGGAAAGCCGGGAGGCCTGGGGCCAGACGGGCCCCTACTGGGAGGGAGTTCCACAAGCGCGGCGCAACCACCGAGAACGCCCTGTCCTGCGTGACCCCCCGGGAAACCTGAGGGACCTCCAACATGGCACCCCCGGCTGACCGCAGAGGCTGATCTAGAACCCGGGGAGTGAGGTGGTCTTGCAGATAGGCAAGGCCCAGGCCGTGTAAGGCTTTATAGGTTAAAACCAACACTTTGAATCAGACCCGGAAGACTATTGACAGCCAGTGCAGAAATCGGAGCACTGGTGTAATGTGCTCCCAGCGGCCCAACCCCAACAGGAGCTGGGCCGCCGCATTCTGCAACAGCTACAGCTTCTGAGCCATCACCATAGGTAGTCCCACGTAGAGCACGTTACAGTAGTCTAACCGAGAGGTAATAAAAGCATGGATGATTGTAGCCAGATCCGAAACCAACACCAGCGGCCAAAGCTGCCGCACCAGATGTAACCGGTGGAAGGCATCCCTCACCACAGCCTTCACCTGGAGATCCAGGCAGAGCTGCTCATTGAGAAGCACCCCCAGGTTCTGAACCTGGGAAGTCAGTGGAGGATAACTGCCCTCAATTCAGGGGGCTGTCATCTCCATCAGCTTACCCACTAACATCACCTCCATCTTGTTAGGATTCAGTCGCAGTCGATTAGCCCTCATCCAGTCCCCCACAGCTGTCAGACACCGGGTAAGCACCAAGACAGCCGGGCCTGGGTCAGTTGAAAATGAGAGGTACAGTTGGGTGTCATCCGCATACTGATGACACCTCACCCCATACCCCCTGATCACCTTGCCGAGCAGCTGCATATACACGTTGAACAGGAGAGGGGACAAAACAGAACCGTACAGGACGCCACACGAGAGGTCTTGGTGTGATGAAAAATGATCACCGAGCACCACCTGCTGAGTTCTTCCTGTCAGAAATGAGCGGAACCATTCAAGAACGATCCTGCCCACCCATGCACTGTCCTGCAGGTGCGTCACCAACATCTTGTGGTCAACTTTATCAAATGCAGCCGACAAATCTAATAGGACTAAAAGGGTCTATCGACCCTTATCCTTTTCACGGTGCAGATCATCGACCAAAGCCACCAGTGCTGTCTCAGTGCCATGCCCTGGACGAAAGCCAGGCTGAGAGGGATCCAGATAACTGACATGATCAAGTTGCTCTTGGAGCTGCTGAGCCACTACCCATTCAATAACCTTCCCTAAAAAGGGAAGGTTAGAGACAGGTCAATAGCTGGCAGGGGAGTCAACGTCAAGCGATGGTTTCTTGATCAGAGGCTGTATCACCGCCCCATTGAGACAGCTTGGCACTCTGCCCTCCCATGGGGAGGTGTTGACCACCCCAGCCAGCAACAGCCCCATTGTCTCTCGGCAGCTCTTACTCAGCCAGGACAGGCACGGATCTAATTCGCAAGAAGTGGTTCGAACAGCCCCCAGCACCTCCACCACATCAGCGGGTGTCACCGACTGAAAGTGATCCCATAAAATCGGACAAGTCGGGGCTTCTACAACCTCTCCTCCTCCACTGCATTAAGTGCAGCATTGAGGTCTTGATGAATACGAGCGATTTTCTCCGCAAAATAATCCACATAAAGGTCACAGCGGGCGGAAGATGACTCAACCCCCAGGTTGAGGGAGGCCGGACTGACCAGCCCCCATACCACTCGGAACAGCTCCGCTGGACGAGATCTTGCAGATGCTATGAGAGCAGCAAAGAACTCCCTCTTTGCTGTCCGCATAGCCATGGCATAGGCTCGTAAACTAGCTCTATGTCGTAATCTGTCGGCTTCAGCTTGGGATTGACGCCACCGTCGCTCCAACCGTCGCCCCTTTTGCTCTAGGACCCACAGTTCCTCAGAGAACCAAGGAGGCCTGCGGGGCCGTCACCTGGGAGCCATTTGATCGATGGCCTCTGTCAGCAAGATGTTCCATAGCTTAATGAGGTCATCGATGAGACGGTCATCAAGGTCGGAGGGTATCTCCCCCAGAGCACCTAGAAACTGCACCGGGTCCATCAGCCTCCGGGGGCAGACAAACCTAATAATAATGGAGAAGAAAAATTAAAGGGTAACTAAGGAGGTGTCTCTCCCCAACTCAATGGGTACTTCTCGAGTGCTTAATTTCATAGCATTGAAAAGTTGTAAAAGGCCTCAGTTTGTTGTTTAAAAAATATCTGTGGTTCAAACCTGCCCTGATTCTCATTCCTTGACACCAAAGCATGGGGGTTATTACAAGGGTCTGGTACAGATATATATCCAGCCCCCAACTCCACTAGTCCCATATCCCACTGTCAGGGCTCTGGGGTCGGAGCCTAGGGGAAGGAGGGAGAAAATTGGCAAGCTCCTGGTTCGGAGCCTAGGAAGAGGACGGAGGGGAAGGTAGGGAGGCGGGGCCAAGGGCTAGAAGAGGGAGGAGGAAAAGGTAGGGAGGCGGGGAAAAGGGAGGGAAGGAGGCCAGGGGGTAACCAGGGAACCTCTCAGCCGCTCTCCGATCCCAAGGAGACGAAGTGCTCAGCATAAGAGCCAGACAAGCTGGTCTAAGAAAGCATACGGTTCATCATCGAGGTCGAGGGACAGGGAATTGGGGAGAGGTAAATGAGGAACTGGGAGTAGGGGACCGGAGACAGGGGACAGAGGACCAGAGGCAGGGAACGAGGGATCAAGGGCAAGGAACAGGGAGTTGGAAGCAGAGGTAAGGAGCAAAGGGCCCAAGATAGGGGACCAGAAGCAAGGAGCAGCGGGGCAAGGGAACAGGGAGCCAGGGACGAGGGGGTTGCAGGGGCGAGGCAGCCACAGGGACAAGGCAATGGGGAGCTACAGGGGCGAGGCAGCTAGAGGCAAGGCAATGGGGAGCCACAAGGGCAAGGCAGCCAGAGGCAAGGCAATGGGCAGCCACAGGAGCAAGGGAACCAGAGGCGAGGCAGCCAGAGACAAGGCAATGGGGAGCCACAGGAGCAAGGGAACCAGAGGCGAGGCAGCCAGAGACAAGGCAATGGGGAGCCAGAGGCAAAGCAATGGGGAGCAACAGGGGCAAGGGAGCCAGAATTCAGAGGAGCGGGAAGTAACAAGGTTATAAGAGACATAAGACAAACACAGAATAGAGCCTTTACAGCCAATGCACAAAGAACAGACAACAGAACACGCAATACACTATGATGAGGGTTCAAGGGAACAGGGACACACATTCACATAAACACAGGGCAGGGTATCAACACAAGGGGAGGGGGAAAGATATAATACACTAGGAAGACAGAGGGAACACAACACAGACTCAAACAAAGGTACAAGGAGAGAGTAGAGCAGGGAGCATGAGCCAAGCAAGGGTCATAGAGAGAGGACCTGAAGCTCCGCACCTGCCACAGCCCTCAGCAGCCTTAAATACTACAAGGAGCCAATCAGGCTGTGGCAGGTGGGCTCACGTCCCCTATCAGATGCAAGCGGGACACAGAGCTAAAAGGAAGAGAGGGAACAACAAGGCAGGGTGGGAAGCCAGCCTCTGCAGTAACCCCCTCGTGGCACAAGAGGCAGCAAGCACCTCAAACAAACCCCTGAAGCCAGGGGTTCAAGGCTCAGCCATGACAGTACCCCCCTCCAAGCCCCCCTCCCCCAAGAACATCAAGGAGGGTAACAAAAAAAACACATGAGGGGGCACGGCTACCCCCTACGTCTACTCCCTATGGCCTTTTTAGGGAAATGCAGGCCATCCAGGAGAAGAGACAAGGGGAGAACAAAAGGGAAAGACCCAGAACCAATGAAAGTAGGAGGGAGTCAGGGTCCTAGGCAAGGCCCATAGGGGGGCACATAGCCAAGAGGGTGGTATAATGCAGGAAAGCAGAACCTTGCAATGTTCATCAGTACCCCTCATAGGTGCAAGGGGGGTACTGGGATGCTCGGCCAGTTGGTGGGAGATGGAAGTCCTGGTGGTGGTCAAGCCAGTTGGGTGTGTGTGTGCGTCCCAATAAGGATGGGAGGGTCCAAGGGTGGCATTAGGAGCACGGGATCCAGGGGAAGTAGGGCATCCATGAGGGTGATTGCAGGGATCTGAGTTGCTGACCATAGGCCAAGAGGAGGCTTGAGCGAACGGTGGGTATCCCATCCCGGAGCTTTTTGCGTTCAGGGTCTCACGAACCCTGGCAGGATGGACTTCAGGTTTCCTCTCAGGTGGTGGAGGAGGAGTTTCTGGGTTAGATGGTGTTAAAGGGGGTCATGGTAACCTTCTTAGTAAGGAGACGGGGAGGTGGCGACATGGCAGGTCCATCACAGATGACACTCCTCTTAATGTAACTAGGCAGCCCTTTCGCGGGTAATGCCGCAGAATCCTTGGTGTAAGGTAACTCTGCCGAGGCATCAGGGCCTAGCGGGGTTGGCCTGATATGGTTGGGGCCATGTCCAGGGGATCCCCTAGATACCAAGACAGTCATCCTAGGACAAGCCAGGGCCAACGAAGAAGGTAGCTCAGGGGTGGTGGTGTACTTTGTGGTTATGTTGGAACCGTGGGCAACCCATCCGGTGAAGGTGAGGTCAAGAGGGGAATGCTAGAGGACCCTGTATCCAGGGGTATTGTCTGTTCCAGCCAGGGCAGTGGTTGGGATACCAGGGACGTGTCATGGCAGTCAGTGGCAGGAGCATCTTCGACCTCGCCCAGTTGCGTTAAGGGTGCGGGCTGTAGCAAAGGACCGGGACAGCCGAGTATTTCCCGCAAGATGGAACTGGTTTCTGTGGGTAACGGCTGTACTGATGCTGCGGGGATGCTTGATTGTGTCAACCCCGTAGACGTTCTCTCTGGTCCTGCAAGGTCAAGTTCCAGGGAAGGCTGTGCGGGGATAGCCGCCCTGGTCCAGTTGGCATGAGGCATGCGGACACCCAATATTCTTGATGGTCAAGTGGCCCCAGACCATGGCGACATCTCACTACCAGGGAAGGAAGGCGGGTGGGGTTCCAGTGACCGTCCGGCTGTCCCACAGCCCAGCGTACTCTTCGGGAAAGACCGTGAATCCCGGATAGCAAATGCCAGAACTCAGACTCTGGGGCGCTGGACTAGCACTTGCACAGTTTGAACCATTGGCCCAGCGTATGATTGGCCCTGAGAAGCCATCCATCCGGCCACAAGGATTGTTGGTCCAGCCAGTCGGGGGTCCCGTAGCACTGCCGCTGGTCTGGGTACCGGGGCCAGGTTGCCCCGCCACAGGAGTCACTGGTAGGGGTATCATCGTTGCTGTGGGGGAGAATTCCTGGGACGTCATCACCGACCTTGGTTTTGGTTTGGCCAGCAACGGCTGAGTCGAGGGTGCCCGCAGTTTCAGGGGCTGGCAGACTGTAGTAGAATCCTCACCAGAGGTTTTAGTTGCGTTGTCGGCTACCTGGGCCAAATACTCATGAACCTGAGCATAATTGGCACACATAGAAGGGGGCAGTTCCATTTCTGCCGGTTCTCTCTGCAATACGGCACTTACTTTGTGGAAGTCAAGTGACACAAACACTGAGCCCTGAGATTTCTTTGGAGGGTCTCCCATGTCGGTACCTGGCTTTCCCACGGGTATCAGCTCTCAGGCCTAGCAGTCCGTGACAGGGGTAGGGGGCAAGGAATTTTGGGCAGAGCTTACTGTCAGGGCTCCGGGGTTGGAGCCTAGGGAAGGAGGAAGAAGATTGGCAAGCTCCGGGATTGGAGCCTAGGGAGAGGATGGAGGGGAAGGTAGGGAGGTGGGGCCAAGGGCTAGAAGAGGGAGGAGGAAAGGCTAGGTAGGCGGGGAAAAGGGAGGGAAGGAGGCAAGGGGGTAACAAGAGAACCTCTCAGCTGCTCTCCGATCCCAAGGAGACGAAGTGCTCAGCATAAGAGCCAGACAAACTGGCCTAAGAAAGCATACGGCTCATCACGGAGGTCGAGGGACAGGGAATTGGGGAGAGGGAAATCAGGAACTGGGAGTAGGGGACCGGAGATGGGGGACAAAGAACCAGAGACGGAATGAGGGATCAAGGGCAAGGAACAGGGAGTTGGAAGCAGGGGTAAGGAGCAAGGGGCCCAACATAGGGGACCAGAAGCAAGGAGCGGGGGGCCAAGGGCAAGGGGGTCACAGGGGTGAGGCAGCCAGAGGCAAGGCAATGGGGAGCCACAGGGGCAAGGGAGCCAGAGGGTAAGCAATGGGAAGCCACAGGGGCAAGGGAGCCAGAGCCCAGAGGAGAGGGAAGTAGCAAGGTTATAAGAGACAGAAGACAAACACAGAATAGGGCCTTTCCAGCCAATGCACAAACAACAGGACACACAATACACTATGAAGAGGGTTCAAGGGAACAGGGAAACACATTCACATAAACATAGGGCAGGGTATCAACACAAGGGAAGGGGGAAAGTTATAACACACTAGGAAGACAGAGGGAACACAACACAGACTCAAACAAAGATACAAAGAGAGAGCAGCAAGAGAAGGCGAGTAGAGCAGGGCATGTGAGCCAAGCAAGGGTCATAGAGGGATGACCTGAAGCTCCACACCTGCCACTGTCCTCAGCAGCCTTAAATACTACAAGGAGCCAATCAGGCTGTGCCAGGTGGGCCCACGCCCTCTATCAGGTACAAGCGGGACACAGAGCTAAAAGGAAGAGAGGGAACAACAAGGCAGGGAGGGAAGCCACTCTCTGCAGTAACCCCCTAGTGGCGCAAGAGGCAGCAAGTGCCTCAGGCACGCCTTAGGCCAGGGGTTCAAGGCTCAACTGTGACACCCACACTGACTTTTCCAACTCTTGCTCTTGGCCAGACCACACTTGATGAGTGTTAGGCTACCACTGCTGCCACAGATCAGCTGTTTGGCAGTGCTGATGAGCCTCAGCCCTGCTAGGAGGAGATACTGAGGCTTGTGCTTTTATATCCAGCCAAGGGATGGGTCTTGCTAGAACTAAAATGGAAACTTGTGAAAACTGGTAAATTCATCAGTATCTCAGCAATAGAACCAACTTGGTATTGTCAGATTAGGGGTGGCACTCCAGCTGAATTATCGGTTACCGGTTTTATCGGTATTGGATTAATCTGATATCGTATTTATTGGTATATTGGTTTTTTAACATTGCCAATTTTTCGGATCTTTAACATTGCGGCCATTTTTAAAATGGCCACGATGTTAAAGATCCGAAAAATCGGCAATGTTAAAAACCCAATATACTGATACCGACATTATCAGTATTGACAATTATCGGCATTATCAGATTAATCCAATACCAATAGTCCCATCCCTATGTCAGATGATAAATATTATCCATTTACCTCATAGTTTACCTCCTATCACAACCAATAAAACAAAATGGAGGGCGGTGCTCTTGTACTCAAAGGAAGAAGGACTGTACTGTGTCCATGCAGATTCAGATTGGCTATAATGGAGTAACCAACTAATGGATGAAAACCTGGAAAAAGTAAACAGGTAATGGTAAATCAGTAACAACTGGCAAAATAGAAAGTCAATAACCTGATAACGGTATTACCTTGAATTTTGGGTTGTTTGTTGCCTGACTTGGTAATTGGTTCCTGATCAGACAACTGATAAACTGTTGAAATCATTGGTATTTCTTTCAGGTAGTAACTCTTCTACCTGTTTCCGTTCTAGGTCTCGCCAAGTAGCAGCAGTGACAAGGCATGAAAGAGGTTCTGCAGCTCAGGTCTAGTATGAAAAGAGACGTCAGGGGTTTTGCTCTGGCAAGCCCCATCACATTAAACCCTGGACCTTTCCCCTTCATATTTCTCCTTACCTTGTTTTTACACTCATGATCCTCTGCACTTTGGCAGTTCTATATGGAGGGGCAGATGCTAAAACAGTCACATCTCTCATTGGTGCTCATCTAATTCTGACAGTAGAGACACCTAGTAAATCATATAGTGGGTATAATTCAGGGACCCAATTGTTGTTGTTAGCCGCCCCGAGCTGCGTTGCAGGAGGGGGCGGGATAAAAATCTGAAAAATAAAAAAGTGTTTTCCTCATTGGCGGCACAAGGGAAAATGCAGTGAACATGAACAGTTTGTGCATAAGTTGGCTATGTCCCAACTGTCTGTTTCCTTTCAGTGTGGAAACAGCTGAGGAATATTGCCTACTGATGACAGCTGGCCTGAACTATGCTAGAATAAGAAAGCTAAGTTAAATTAATAATTCATGTAGAATATTTTGCATTCACACACAGAAATGGCCCATATTTAATTACATTAACTCTAGCTATGGGCGTCCTATTTTCTCTTATTTCCATATTCTTGATAGATTGTTTTTCTAAATATTTTCCTTATTTCTGTATTTTCCATTAGCATCTTAAATTATGCCAGTTAATATATTTGTTAGTTGTCAATAAAAGTTGATAGTAAAAAGACAGTTGACAATACAAAGTAAACACTTTCTAAGTAAAGGGCTATCACTTGCCCTTTCTCATAATACTAGAACTAGGGTCCCCTCCTGGAATGATCAGGCAACAGGGTTAAAAAAACAAAGGGAAGTACTTTTCACACAATGTATAATTAACCTATGGAACTCATTGCCAAGGGATGTTGTGAAGATCAATAGCATAACTCAGTTAAAAAAAGGATTAGATAAATTCCTGGATGATAGGTCCATTCAATGTCTACTAACCAAGCTGTTCAGGAGATGAAACCTCTGACTGCTAGAAGCTGAGACTGAATGGCAGGGAATGGGCTGTTCTCTCTATCTACTGGTTTTTGGTGGTTTTTTTTAAAACTTCCTCTCAAGTACCAGGGACTGGCCACTGCCAATAACAAGCAAGGGAAGGGAACACTCCGAATATGCTCTTTTAAAGTACATATTCTCTGGTTAGATGGACCATTGGTCTGATCCTGCATGGCAGTTCTTAGGTTCTTCAAATGTTTGGGTATTTGGTGAGGTATTTAGAATTATCTTGTGACTACTTGAGAACTTAGAGGTGTATCTGATCCTTAGATTGCTTTGAAGATGCAATCTAGAATACCTTGTGTTTGCTCATTTCTTGCAGTTCTAGTGAGTGGTTTGGCAATGGTCTTTGTCAGTATCATCATCATCACGGGTAGAGACTCCTAGACCAATCCGTATAAGCAGTAATTTTTGCAAGCCTTCCAGGATCATAACACAAGAGCTTCCAGACCAATGACTAGGGATCCATGTTCACTGCATTTCCCCATGTCAGGGATTGTGGCTACCCATGGGGCTTGAAGACCAAAACTCCCTTCAGCATGGTAGACAGCTGAGCTCAAATGCTGTTGCCCAGACTTGTCACTGGGGTAAAAGGAGCCTTCCGGTACACCCCCAGTGGGTGATCCCCTCAAGGAGACTCAAGGCTACAGGGCGTACCACCTTCGAAGCCAGAGAGGACCACTCTCAACTCTGCTTGGAGAATAATAGGGGAAAGGGATGCAGACAGTAGAAATGAGACTGGGGAGAGCCAGGGAACAGCTAGAAACAAAATACACAAAGGTATCTAATGAGAAGGGACCAGAAGCTATCCTACAACAGAAGGGAATCTCCAGCAGAGAAGCACCGTAAGAGGACAGAGAGACTAGTTGGGTTCTATGGAGGCAAGGGATAGCAGAAGCAGAGAAATAGAGAAAAGATCCCCTCATGGTTCTGGGCGCAAATCAATACAGACAGGAAAACACTATCACAGGGTTCAGGACTAGGGCAGTGAGGGACCACTAAGCAAGAAATCACCACTAACTCGGGGCAAGAGCTTTGGGCACTATCAAAGCAAGGAAATAATTCAGGTACGGGCTAAGATCACAGTGAAAGGCTCACCCAAGAGGCATCTCATTGGGAAGGGTCAAGGACACTGGCAAGGTAATGTGTAGGAGAAGAAGGGCTCTGGGGTAATGGATTATAAAAAGCAGAAACCTATAAAAGAGGGGGCTCAGCTAGAGGAACATGAGTGCTTCCATAGTGGGTCAGACCAATGACTCAAGTCCAGGGCTTGACAAACAGGGTGCTAATGTGACAGACACAGCTGTAAGTAGATTTAGAGCACAGCAACAGCCTGACACCAAGGAACACTTCTGAGGACTTGGGTTCAGGGCTGCAGCAAAGACAACTACATCGTCCTCAGGAACCGTGAAAGGAGGGAGCAGGGAGAATAGGGCATGAGGACCTGGCTGGCACAAAGAAAATCCCTGAGGGAGCCTGGGATAGAGGGCAGCAGCAAGAACAAGAGCCAGACTCCCAGGAAACACTGTAACAAGGGATCAGGGAGGATCGGGCAAGAGGACCTGGCATAAGGAAAACCCTTAAGAGAGACTGGAATACAGCGCAGCAGCAGGAACAAGAACCCTGCCTCCAGGGGAACCCTATGAGGAGGGATCAGAGTAGAGAACGAGGGAACCAGCCAGTCTTCTCCCAAAGAGAGATAACTAAGGAGCAATCGGAGATATAAGATCAGATAATAGCAAGATACTCATGGAGGAAGCTCAACTATGGAAACAGTGGAGAACCAAGATGCATCTAAGATGCATCCAGAGATTTCAACCAGGACCAGAGGGGCCAGAAGCCATATATTTAGAAGCCTAAAAGGAGGAGGAGTAGGAACTCTGGAATCAAGAGGGCAGAAGTTTGAAAAGGGAACCAGGATACATAAGAACAGGTAGGAACACAGACTAGGATAAAATAGACAAGCATAACAGACATAGAAACAAGGACTCAAGCAGAGGCAAGGGATAAAAACAGACCTGACAGTGGGGTGGCACTTCTCTGTGCTGCCTCGGGGTGGGCCACCACTCCTGAGGTTGGTGTGGAGGGCTGTTCTCACAATAATCTCTTCCCACATAACCTGGGCATGAGGCTGCCATCCGTCACAAGTCCCTCCATGCTCTGGGTCAGCCCAAGGAGCTGACCACATGGGCCAGAACTCCTGGGGCCCTGCTGCTTAGCAGGATCAGGCCCCTAGGAAAAGCTGCCACCAAACAACTGATTGGGGGGGAGGAGAGGAAGAGTTGCATCCTCACCCAGCCAGAGGGCATGTGCCAAACAGCCAATTTAGGGTGTAGATCTGAGCACCATGCACACCCCGTCCTCACTGAATAGTTGCTTGTGGAGTCGGAAGGACTCTGTTTTTATCCCTTGCCTCTGCTTGCCTCTCTAGCCTCTCATAAGATGTTTGGTGGGGTCTGGAGGAGCATGAGCTCCCAGCTCTGCCGAACAGCTGATCAATGGTCCTGGAGAAGATTTTGCATCCTAGCCTTGCTGCACAGCTGATGCATGCTCCTGGAGGAGCATGCACTCCTGGCTTCGCTAAACAGCTGATCGGTGGACTGGAGGAGTGCGCACTCCTTCCGACTCCGCAAGCAACTATTCAGTGAGGACGGGGTGTGCATGGTGCTCAGATCTACACGCAAGCCAGGCATCAACAATAGAGAAAAAGTTACTCCACCAGCATCCTGTTGTTCCCAGCAGGCTTTTATACTGGCTTGGTCCAATCAGGAAGCTAGGGAGGCATGGCCAAAGTATCTGCAGAGAAACAAGTATGATTGGGAACAGATCCAAGGGTTTGTGCTGCTGCAGTTCTGCCTCTGCACAGCAGCAGCACAAACCGGTAGCTCCCTGGCCGGAGGCCTGGTGCTGACATCCCACCAATAAGGAAAGAGCAGTGAACATGAGTCCCTGCCAATTATCAGTTTAGCTCCGTATCCTGTCTTTAGCAGTGACCATCAGTGGATCTATATTTGAAAAAGGGCATGTACAGAGTGTTTCCTTTTCTTAACCTGTGGGTTTGTCATTTTAATAATGACAATTCTTTTATAATTATTTTACAATAATTTTAATATTGTCTTTACCTTGAGATAGACGTTTGCAAAAACCTAATGGTTATACTTAGAAAAATAATATGTAAATATTGAGAAAAGTGAAGTATTTTAAAAGTGTGTATTAAGTTAAATAGTGATATTCAATGGTGCACAGTTGCACACTAGATTTGGAAAGCTGGGCAAATGCAGTGATTAGACAGGCAGCATTCTAAAGCATCCAGGAAGGGGGTGTTCATGGAAAGACTCCGTTTTGAGTTTTTTATCAGAGGGCTGCCCAACCTCTTAGCCACTGTGGACTGGATTGCCTCAGAAAATTGCTGGTGGGCCAGTTTGCACAACCATGATTGTGTGGCCAGTGTATGTTATTTCTATAGTGCAGGAGTACCCAAACCCTGTTCACACCCATCAACATGAACCATGCAAGTTAAACGTTCAGATTATGGACCTGCTATTGTTGTTTATTATTATTAATTATTATTATTAGTAGTAAGCATTTGTGTAGTGCCACCAATGTACCTGGCACTTTACAAAGTATAATGTACCTAGCGCTTTACCTGGCGCTATTGCATGATGTTATTCTGGAAACACATACTTTATTTTTTAAAATACCAATATTTAACAGAATCCAATTCAGCCCAGGGGCCACCAGTTGGACAGCCCTGACTAGGGAATAATTGATGAGTATTGTCGGTGATCGAACAAGAGGATCTTCCACCCTCTTGCCACATACTCCCAGAAAACCATTCATTATGGAGAGGCTGAAATTTGGACAGAAAGGAGGGAGTAATGTTGAAAATTACTTTCATATCCTTATATTTCAAAATGTGAAAGTCATATGAGCTGGTAAATATTTAGAGGCTGTCAAGAAGGCAATTCATCAAGAAGAGCTCTTTTCCTTAGCTTCTTCCCTTTTCATGCAGTAGCTTTCCTCATACAAAGTCACGTTCCATGCAGGAGTTTTCATATCTTATACTTGGCTATATAGAATGCATAATGTAAACTCTGTTTTATTTCTCTGTAAATGTCAGTGGAGCATAAATCAATAATAGAGTGTAACTATGCAATTAACTCATGTCACCCCTGTACCTTCACATTAGCATCACTGAGAGTTGTATTACCCTTTCAGTGACCTCAGTGAAAGCAATAACATCCTCTTCTGTTAAAGTTAATTTTTTAAAGTGAACTTAATGCTCCTGAAAGGTGATGGATTGACAGCCCTGGAAATTAAAGACCTCTGCTTAGCCACAGCACAGGGACCGTACGGCCAGTGATGGTACGCATTTCTCCAAACTGTCCATATAATCCAGCCCTGCCCCAGAGAGGTGAAAATAAAGTTTAGCATCCATAAACCTTCAGTACTCAGCCTCCATGGAGGCTGAGACATAACAACATGGGAGCCAGTTGTCATTGCAGTATTCAAGATGTGGTCACTTATCAGCTAGCAAATAGAGTAAAAAGGCAAGCTCATTTGAGACAGGTCATCATGTTACTGTAGTCATGATCAATATTATTTGAATATTGTGACAGAGGACTTATTTTATATATAATGCTTGTGACTACTAGAAATTTTTTGTTTACATGATCAACAAACTACTGTATGCTGCCATATGCAATAGTGCATGTTAACCATACGCGTTTGATATTGTTAAGCACTGATTTATATATATCAGTGAATTTAATGCTCCTGAAAGGACTGTCAATATGCACATGCTTGATATTGTTATGCACTGAGTACAGTGACGGAAGAATAATCTGAATCAGAATTATGATGTGAGATTTATAAAGGAAATTTATCCATATATATATAACAACATTGTCATTTTCATTATCGTTATTGCAATAATGAAAACAACAATCAAGAATAATGAAAATGACAATGTCGTTATCGTTGTCATTATTAGTGACAGTTGCAGTTTTGTTTTGGATGGAAATGGAGAGGGGAGGAGGGAGCAGACATCTCAGAGCCCTAATGAGGCTTGAACTCTTGAACTGTGCCTGTGTTGGGAAGGGCAAGCAACTCCGCAGTATCTGATGGATGCATCACTGGCCAATGAGCAGCGCAATCAGGCCCAAGCAGTCTCATGGCACTGTGATTGCTCAATGCCTGCTGCCTCCCACAGCCATTCAGGGCTGTGGGGGAGGGCACTGCAACCCTTTATAATGGGTGAGCCATGTGTTTTGCTCTCTGTTCTGTGAGAGCTCTGCTTGTCAGGTTATGTTTTACAGAACTGGTGCTTGCACACAAAAAATCCTCCCTAACTCTCATTTTATTACCAATTCCTTTCCTTCCTCATAAACTCTACCTTTTACCTTCTCCCTTTCCCTGCCCTTTCCCCCCCTGTGTGTGTATGTATATATATATATATATAGAGAGAGAGAGAGAGAGAGTAGTTGTGTACATATAGAGAGAGATTAGATATTATATAGGTATTTAGGGTAGTCTATTTTATTATATTAGAATTATAGGATAGTAGGATTAAGTTAGATTTTGTGTATATACAATCATCCATTACTTCTTTGACTGTGCATTTGTGTGTACCTTACAATGAGAAAGGGAAGGACTCCTAGTTCAGCCTCTGGGGCAGGTGGCCCTGGTAGAGGGCATTGGCGTGGGGGAGTTGGCAAGCCCGCTGCCACTTCTGCAACTACTGGCAGCCCACCGCCCAAGCTGAAGAGACCTGATTTTTTCCCCTCAAAGCAGCAGGTCTTATCAGGGAAACAGGCTGCAGCAGAGATCTCAGGAGTGGCATATGTGGAAGGGAGGGAGCCCCAGCCTTCCACTAGTAGCAGTGGCACTGGAGGAGGGAGCCAAGGGCAAGGGGTGTGTGCGCAGCAGCAGCACTACACCCCCCTCCTGAAGCACTGATAGCAGTGATTTTTCACTGGGTGCAACAGAAGATATTAGTATGGGGAGCCCCAACAATGATGATGATGTGGGTGCTGTTGCTGGGAGTGGTGCAGGGGCAACCACCTCTCCTGGGCAGGCTTCTCCCCTTGACATACACCCCCCAGGCATTTTGAGGATTTAGGGGAGGATGTATTTGAGGGCAGCCTTCCCCACTTTGGCAGCAGCAGCCCAGCTTCAGCAGATAGCAGCAGGGCATCCTCTCCTCCCGTGCAGCAAGGTGGAACAGCAGCAGCAACTCCAGCATGGGTGGTGTCATGGAGCTGGGCAGCAATGAGGGGGGCTGGGAAGCAATGAGGGGAACGAGGAGGAGGTGGAGGAGATTCCTGGTCATGATGGGGATCCTATTGTGGACCCATTGGGGACAAAGGCCGTGGCTCCCAGCGGCAGCACAAAGGGTTCAGGGCGCCCCAGGGGGCTGTGTGGGGTCACTTCCTTGAAGTGATCCCAGGTGACAGCAGCCAGGTGGTCTGCCTTCACTGTGGGAAGGTAGTGTGCCGTGGGAATAAGAGGGGGAATCTCAGTAATAATGGCATGAATTCCCACATGAGGATCTGGCACAGGGCTTTGCTGCAGCAAGAGACATCAGAAACTGTGGACAGGAGTGGGTTCACTGCTGCAGCAAGGACAAGCAGCAGCAGACCTTCCTCCTCTGCTCATGGAAAGGGGAAGGAGGACAGCAGCAACAGCAGATCCCATCTCGAACTCCCCAGCAGCAGCATCAGGTCACAATGGAGGAACAGGGATTTGGGCAGTTGGGGTGTGGCGGAGTGCATCATCCAGCAGCAATCAAGATCTCCAGGCGGGTGGGGGAGATGATTGCCCCGGATGACCAGCTATTCAGCATTGTGGAGGACCAGGGATTCCACTGGCTGTTGGCACTGTTGGCACCCCAGTACCAGCTTCCCTCATGCACCACTTTCAGCAGGCAGGTGGTGCCCTCCCTGTGCCAGGGAGCGGGTGAGGGAGCAACTGGCCAGGGCAGGTGGGACAGTTGTGCATTTCACCACAGACGTTTGGAGCAGCCGAAATGCACAACATGCCTACCTAGCCCTGACTGCTCACAGGTGGCAGGAGAGGAGCATCAGAGGCGAGGGGGCAGGGCACAGGTGGGCCTGCTTCACACCCAGGTGTTTGACAAAAGACACACTGCCGTCAACATAAGGGGAGCTTTGAACACCATGGTGAAGGCATGGCTAAGGGAGGAAGCCCCATTCGCCAGGAGGTTCGTGGTAACTGAAAATGCTGCGAACATGGAGAAGGCAGTGCTGGAGGGCAGGTTCCAGCACATCCCCTGTGCTGCCCACACCCTTCACCTGGTGGTGAGGGATGCCCTGGGACTGGGGGAGAAGGCAGCAGAGCGCAGCTGCAGCCCCCTTATCCTGTTAATCGAGAAGGGCAGGAAGATTACAGGGTACTTTAACAAGAGCGTGAAGGGTGGTCACCTCTTGAGAGAGAAGCAAGTGGAGCTGGGGTCGCAGGAGCACTGCCTCGTGCAGGATGTCAGCCCCAGGTGGAACTCTACCTATAGCATGATGGAGCATCTGGTGGAGCAGAGGCGGGTCCTGCATGAGGTAGCCTCAGATGGGGAGATTGGGGTGGAAAGGCCACTAGGGCAGGAAGAGTGGGAAATGATGGCCCAGGCCGTGCTCGTCCTTAAGCCCTTTAAGGACATGACGGAGAGACTGCGTGCGGCGACGGCCACCCTGAGCCAGGTAACCCCCCTGGTCCAAAGTCTCATGGGGAGGATGGAAGGCTTCCTGAGGGACCAAGGCGGGGGTGTAGAGGAGCGTCAGCTTGTACCAGAGGTGGTGGCCCTGGTACAAAAGTGGAAAGAAGGGCTGAGCGGGCGTTTTGACCCTCTTATTCACAAGGAGGTATACGTACTAGTTTCCACCATGCTGGACCCCAGGGTGAAGGTGAGCGTGGCAGCTCACACGCCAGACTTCACCTTGAGGAAGCATGCTCTGGTGGAGAGGCTGCGGGCAGTCAAGAGCATCATACAGTGCAGCAGGGCAGCCAGGAGGGGCAAAGCAGCAGGAGGACGGAGATGCAGAGCACTCCCAGGAGCAGCAGCAGCTCCTCAGCCATCAGTCACCCTGAGTAGACCACCCCAGGGAAGGCAGTGTGGGCACGTGCAGTTGGGGTGGAGGTTGTCAGCAGCAGCAGGCAGAGGTAGCAGGAGCCTGATACTGCGGAGCGGGCAGTGGCAAAATATCTTGGGGAGCCAGTGGTGGATTTCAGCAGCGATCCTCTTCTGTACTGGGCAGAGAAGGGGAAAATATGGCAGGCTCTGACCAGGGTGGCACAGGAACTAGTGTGCTGCCCACCAACCAGTGTGCCCAGTGAACGGGTGTTTTCAGCAGCAGGGGACATCATGAGTCCCCACCGTTTGAGGCTGGGTTGGTGGAGCAGCTCCTGTTCCTCAAGGTCAACCTGCCGCTGCTGGGTTTCCCTAAGCTGGCCTTGGACCCATAGTGACAGCAGGGGCACACTTGAAAGAGAGAGAGAGAGAGAGAAACTCCCCGCTAATAGAGAAACAGGGAGACATACTCCTGCCCATGCTGTCACTCACCATACATGACCACAGAGAGAGAGAGGCTCCCCGCTGCTAGAATGAGAAAGAGACAGAGAGGCTCCCTGCTGCTAGAATGAGAGAGAAGCAGAGAACCTCTCTGCTGCTAGAATGAGAGACAGAGAGAGAGGGGCTGGGTATAGAGAGGTGCATCCTGCTCAAGCTCCCATTTGCCCGACTGCCTGCTCCTCTGATGCCACTTGCCACAGCCTGCTGCCAGAGAGCCTCTGTCTCTCTCTCTCTGGCACCACCCTACAGAAACATGCCCTGCCGCTACTGCTGCCTACCTGCTCAACTGCCTGTTCCTCCAATGCTCCTCCTCTGCCACTCCCCACTGCCAGAGAGCGCCCCTCTCTCTCTCTCTCTCTCTCTGGCACCACTCCACAGAAACATGCCCTGCTGCTGCTGCCAAGTTCCCACCTGCCCGACTGCTCGATCCTCCGATGCGCCTCCTCTCTGCCGCCCACTGCCAGAGAGCCTCTCTCTCTGTCACCGCACCACAGAAAAATGCCCTGCTGTTGCTGCTTCCACTGCTGCTGCCAAGCTCCCACATGCCTGACCGCCTGCTCCTCTGATGCCACATGCTGCCGCCCACTGCCAGAGAGCCTCTCTCTCTCTGCCCCCCTCCCCCAGAAACATGCCTTGCTGCTGCTGCCAAGCTCCCACCTGCCCGACTGCCTGATCCTCCAATGGTCCTCCTCTGCCACCCCTCGCTGCCAGAGAGCCTCTCTCTCTCTGGCACCACACCACAGAAACATGCCCTGCTGCTGCTGCCACTGCTGCTGCCAAGCTCCCACGTGCCTGTCTGCCTGCTCCTCCAATGCTCCTCCTCTGCCGCTGCCAGAGAACCTCTCTCTCTGGCACCACCCCACAAAACATGCCCTGCTGCTGCTACTGCCACCGCTGCTGCTAAGCTCCCACCTGCCCGATCACCTTCTCCAATTCCACATGCTGCTGCCTGCTGCCAGAAAGCCTCTCTCTCTCGCTCTCTCTGACACCATCGCAGAGAAACATGCCCTGCTGCAGCTGCTGCAGCTGTTGCCACCAAGCTCCTACCTGCCCAACTGCCTGCTCCTCTGATGGTCCTCCTCCACCACCACCACCCGCTGCCAGAGAACCTCTCTCTCTGGCACCATCACACAGAAACATGACCGTCCCCTGGCTGCTTTCCATGCAGTGCTATCTGCAAACAGATACAAACTACCAATCCAGTCCCAAGAACCATCATCAGGGTTCTCGGGCCGTCACTACGCTCATAGGGAGCTCTTGTTCCACTGCATCCAGAAGCAGCCAGCTACTCCAGTCCCAGTACCCACCATCAGGGTTCTGGAACCTACATTCCAGTCACAGGGAGCTGTCGTTCAACTACATCAAGAAGCAGTCAGCCATTCCAGCCCCACGACCCACTGTCAGGGTTCTAAGGCTGTCATTCCGCTCATGAGGAGGCGTCTTTCAACAGCATCCAGAAGCAGCCACCCCAGCCCCAGGACCCACCATCAGTGTTCTGGGGCCTACATTCCAGGCACGGAGGGCTGTTGTTCCACTGCATCCAGAAGCAGCCACTCCGGTCCCAGGACCCACCATCAGGGATCTGGGGCCATCATTACAGTCAAGGAGGGCCGTCATACCACTGCATTCAGAAGAGCCATTCCAGTCCCAAGAACCATCATCAACTTCTCAAGCTCCTCTAGTATAAAAGGCAGTCACTGCTTCCCTCTGCCAGAGAGTCCCCGTTCCCCCCTCTCTCTGTGGCACCCCCACAAATTTCCATCCAACTCTTTCTAGAGATATGAGACAAGTCCATGCGAAGATGGAACGCAGGGTGATGTAGCGAAAATGATGATACTAGTGCAAAGAACCTTTTTTTAGGAGGTAGCAACCTGCTGCTTGTGCCCAAGCAACTGCCCACCACCATGACATGTCTGATCTGATGGCCTCCAGCTCCTCTCTAGGCTACGAAGCACTCTCCCTTTCAGAGTGACAGTTCCATCTAACCCTTTCTAGGGATATAAGACAAGTGCGTGCGGGTATGAAATGCGGGGTGACATGGTGAGAATGATGAGAGCCAGCACGAAGAACCTTTTTTTTTTTTTTTTTTAATGAATTTTATTGTTTTCTTAATCAGACTTACAACCATTTCTATTGCAATAGCCTCACATTTTTTTGCAATCTCATGTTTACATTTTCTATATTCATTTGTGAAGACATTACATTCTTCAAACCGAAACCAACATTACAAATAAAGTCAGTTATCATCCATGCATCTTACATAGCAGTTTTCCATCTCAGATCTTGTGTGAAGTTGTTGACCTTTTGACCGGCTAGGCAATGCTCATTGACTAACCTCTCAGTATTCAAAGAGCTTCTGAATGTCCTTGCTTTCCTGATGTTTATCTTCTAGTGCACTCATAATTGGTGTCCAGGTCTCTTTAAAGGGCTTATATTTGCTCTGTAATTTCGCGTGTAGTTTCTCCAAATTAAATAAATACCAAAGTCTTTGTATCCATTCTCCCATTGGGAGTTCTTCCTGTGCCTTCCAGTGTCTGGTTATTATGTTTTGAGCCGCTAGGAATAGCATCTTACAAGATTTTTCATACTCCTTTACCTTCTTGGCCTCAGGGAATAATCCCAACAGACATATTTCTGGCCTAAAGGGTATCATTACCCCTGTCATCTTATTCACCCATTTCCAAACCTTTCCCCAAAATAAATGAACTTTACTGCATTTTCACCAACAGTGAAAGTAATTTGCCTGCTCACCACATCCTTTCCAACAGAGGCCTTTCCCCTCTGTAGTCAAATACCGAACACGCGTAGGATTTAAGTAAAATCTAATCGTGAGCTTAATTTGTATTTCTTTGACTTCCATGGAGTAGGCGCAGTCACGCATATGTTTCCAAATCTTTTTCTCATCCCCCTCACGCAGAGGCATTGCTAGATCCTTCCTCCATTTCTCCATGTAGGAGACTTTTTTTGTCATAGCTCAGTCCTTTCAGTTCCTTATAAATTCTTCCTAATCTCCCAGTTGACTTGCTTTTTTTAAATAGTAATTCTTCTAATTTGAAGGGATCTCTGCTGAAGTCTCCCTCACCAATGGAAGCACTGGCGCTCTTCAATTGTAAATATTGGAAACTGTCTACTTTATCTTTAGTAATTTGTTCTAGCCTTTGTGGTGATACAAATTTTCCTATCACATAAAGTTGTTGCATTCTAAGTAACCCACTCGCTCTCAGCTTAGCTCTCAATGTGTTTGCCAAATTCCCTTCCTTCATATATAACGAGTCAACGGGTGTATATGGTGAGTACCCAATTCGTGATCCCATTTTTTTCTGTGCTGCTGTCCAGAATTTTAACAGGGTTCCCGCAAATGGGTGCTCTAACCTCTGTTGTTTACTAATCGAACCTTTATCTACTATTAAATCCTTTAGCTAATGAACCCAAAGGATTTCTCTCTCCAGGTCCACCCACTCAGGTGCATCATGTTCCTGAAACCATTCATGGATTGCAGTCAATGAAGCAGCCCTGTAATATAGTCTTTTATATCTGGGAAGTTTATACCCCCCACCCCCGTCATAAGGCCTCAATATAGCTAATTTCTTAATCCTTGGCTTCCTGCCATTCCAAATTAAATCTTTGATTAGGGCATCTGTATCTCTAAAGAAAACCTCTGGAAGATGTATTAGAAGAGCCATCAACTTATATAAAATCTTTGGGAGAACCATCATCTTAAATAAATTAACTTTGCCCATCCAGGACACCATTAGTTTCTGCCACGGCCTAACCTCTTCTTTTAGCTTTTTGAACAAAGGAGTGAAGTTTGTGGGATATAGGTCTCTTAGCTTTTTAGGTATAATTACCCCCAGATATTTGATTCCACTCTCACTTACAGGAAAGGGAGAAATCTCTTTCAGACATCTCTCTTAGACCTGATCCTTTCCGAATACCATTGTAAATGATTTGTCCTTATTGATGGTATAACCTGATACCTTCCCAAATTGATCTATTAATCTGAGCAGTTCTGGGAGCGATGTTTCTGGCTCTGAAACATATAAAAGAAGGTCATCTGCATATAATGACAGTTTTTGCACATTTCCCCTACCTTCACCCTTTTTATAAGTTCATTTTGTCTAATTGCATTTGCCAACAGTTCCAAAGTCAAATTAAATAATAAAGGTGATAATGGGCACCCTTGTCTGGTTCCTCTCTCTAATTTAAAGCTGTCCATCAGGTTTTTATTAATAATCAGCCTAGATTGTGGATCCTTATATATAGCCCTTAACCACTTCATAAAATTGCTTTGAAATCCCATTTTTTCCAGAGCCAGGAAAAGACATTTGAATTCAAGAAAGTCAAAGGCCTTCTCAGCATCAGCTGAGATTACCATTGCCGGAAGCTTCTGTTGTTGTATGGCATAAATTATATTCACTGTTTTTCTAGTATTGTCTTTTCCCTTTCTCCCCGGGATGAATCCAGTTTGGTTTTCATGGATAATTTCATTAATTATAGCCCTTAGTCTATTAGCGAGGATTTTGGCAAAAAAATTTAAATCTGAATTTAGGCGAGAGATTGGTCTGTAGCTGCCACGCTGGTCAGCCGGTCTACCTGATTTGAGAATTAAAGATATCACTGCCTTAAAAAATTCTTGAGGCATTTCTTCAGCTACCCAAATATTATTAAATACTAAAGTTAAGTGTGGGGTTAGTATGTTTGTAAAAGTTTTGTAAAACTCATTGGGAAATCCATCTGGCCCACATGCCTTGTTTTTCTTTGAGGCCATAATAGCTTCCTGCACTTCCTGTTCAGGAATGTTGTTAATTCAAGAAGGCTCTCTGTGCCTCATTCAACTTTGGAGTCTCCATTTTATGCAAAAAAGCCTTTATTTCATCTTCTACTAGATTCTGCATAGAATATATTTTCTTGTAGAACTCCAGAAAAGCTTCCTGAATCCTTTCCGGTTCTTTGAGTAAAACTTCCTGTGTGTTAGTGATTTTCATTATATGTGCTCTTCTCTGTTTTACCTTGACTATATTTGCTAGAATTTTTCCTGTCCTATTGCTGCCCTCAAAAAAGTGTAATTTCATTCTTTGTATCTGGCCCTTAATTTTCTCCAGCTCAACACCATTTATCATTTCTCTAATTTTAATTATTTTTTGCTTCAGATGCTCTGATGGGGTCTGCTTATTCTGAGCCTCCAGTTTTTGCAACTCTGCATATCGCTCTCTAGCTAACTGACTTCTGTCCTTTAAAATTTTAGCTTGCAGTGCAATTACCTTGCCTCTTGTCACTGCCTTAGCTGCCTCCCAAACAACGGCTGGTGATGAGACAGAATTTACATTTATTTCAAAATACTCCAGCTCCTTTTGCAGCTGCTCTCTATTCTTTTCATTCTTTAAGCTAACCCTTCTCGTTTTCCATGCACTGTTTTTAAGCCTCACTCCCACCCCAATCTGGAAACATGAGATTACAGCATTGTGATCTGAAACCGCTACTGGATGAATAAAAGCCCTTTTACATTTATATACATCTGATTTTGCCACCAATACAAAGTCTATTCTTGTATAGCTGTTATGCAGAGGTGAGTAAAATGTGTAGTCTCTCGGGGTGCCATTCAGAAATCTCCACACCTCTATCCAGCCCAGTGACTTTATTAGCTCTGCCAGACCCTTCTGGACATTCCTAGGTTCTCCTTTTCCTGAATAGTCCAGATCTGATAATGTCGCTTTGAAATCCCCCTGTATTATTACCATTCTTTTAGCATTATCACCTACCATTTGTAAGTATTTTTTAAAGAATGCCACTTTGCCCTCATTAGGTGCATAAATGTTTACTAGGGTTACCAACATATCATCCAGTGTGCCTATCAGACACAAAAATCTCCCTTCTTTATCCTTAATTTTTTTTCCAATTTAAAGACCTTATTTTTGTTGAACCCTGTCAAAACCCCTGCTTTTTTCTTACCCGCACAAGAAGCATACATACCCCCCATACTCCTACTTGCAAACCTGTACATATCCTTCTCCGTTAGATGGGTTTCTTGGAGGAAGAATATGTCTGCTTTCAATTCTGCTATCAAGTCCCTGACCCTCCTTCTCTTTTGAGGGGAATTCAAGCCTCTGACATTTAATGTCATCATTTTATATTCAGCCATCCGGAACATGTGGCCAATTTTCTATTACAAATATTTTCAATTTTTGTTTAGTTCCACGTTGCTCTTCTATGGGTATTTTCAGACGTTACGGGGCCCTTTGGCCCCGTACCGTAACCAACGTCTTTGTTCCCCGCCGGGGTCACCCCTGCATGGCCCAACAGACGTGCCGGGGGGATCCCGGCGGGGAAAGTGGGAGGGGCCGGGGCCGCGCGGCGCAACGTGCGGCCGCACGGCCCCGCCCCCTCCACGCACCCCACCGCCCGCCCTCCGAGGAGACGGGCGGGCGGCGGGGCCAATGCGGCCGCCGCGTCTGGCCGATCGTGCCACGGCCCGGGATCCCGCCGGGGATCCCGGGCCATGGCACGCGGCCAGACGTTACTTTTTGTTGGCCACGGCCCGCGGTCCATTTGACCACGCTTCCTGGGACCTTCCCCCGGCTAGCCCGGGAAGCGTGGTTCAAATTGACCCCATGTGCAGATTCAGCGTGGCCAACATCTGGCGCACGCTGTGCAGACGTTCAGGGGCCTTTCGCCCCGCCGCGGGGTTCACCGTGGTTCACTGTGGTTCAGCGTGATCTCGTCACGTCTGAAATCACCCAATGTCTCTCTCTTTAAAGCTCTTTCTGCATTGGAAAAATTTCCCTGTTAGTCTTTTGCTTATTGTATTTTTGCTTGCCTGCCTGCTACTGCCCTTAAGCTGAGTATCACATTGCCATGGATGTCTACCTGCCTGTCTTTCCCAACTCCTCCCCCCCCCTCTTTCTTTCCCTCCTTTCGTGTGTCAAACTCCCTGCTGTTCATTGGAGATCTTCTGGGAACTATCTACCTTGATGAGACACAGTTGTGCCACACCTGCTCCCCCCCCCCACTCCTTTTGCATTTTATTCAGCATATAAGCATCACAAACATTTAATAATAAATTTTGTCATCTGTAAAAATAAACCAAACGTTCACAGTTAACCTTACAGAACTGAGCCAAGTCTCAAAGCCCTTTTAGCTGACTCTTCGCCTTTCATCTTTCCTCTGGTTGACTATTAGCTGTTGCAGGCATTGAAACTATAAAAGCCTCCAAATCTTCTGTATAGTCAAAGATCTTCTTTTTCCCTCCCTGGGAAATCATCAGGCGAACTGGAAATATCAATCTTGGCATTAAGTCTCTTTCAATCAAAGTAGAAAAATATTTCCCCCACTTCATTCTTCTTTTCATTGTTTCAGCCACACAATCAGGTTGTGTTTTAACTATTTGCTGCCTGAAGGTAACCTTCTGTTTAGTACGTGCCTGTCTCAAAATCTGCTCCTTTATTTAGTAATTTGCAAATGTGACAATGATGGGGCATGGGGGTTCAGTGTCTTTAGCCCTGGGCCTACCCACCCTGTGTACCCTATCAATATTTGCTGCATGAAACTGTTCTTTCTCAGGGAAATTTTCCTTTAACAGGGCCCAAATCAACTCATTCACCTCTTCAGTTCCTCTGGACTCAATGATCCCATTGAAATGCAGGTTACCCCTAATTGACCTGTTTTCAAGGTCCTCACATTTTTCTTTTAGTAAATCAGTTGCTTTTTTCACCTCAGTGAGCTGCTGGCCTGTCACCAGGGCCTGATCTTCCAGAGAGGAGATTCTCCCCTCCATTACTTCTAGTCTCCTGGCCAGGCTTTCCAGCTTCCTGTTCCCTTCATCCACTGAGGCTTTTATCCTTTTCATAGCTGTTTTGATCTCTTTTCTCATTTGGGCTAGTAATCTATGCAGAGACTTGCCTGCTTCTGAGTCTTCCCCTGATTCAGATGAGAAAACCTCCTTGTCAGTTTCCCAGTCAATTTCCTGGTCATTTTTGCGCCATGAAGGCATGTGTGTCCATCTTGCCTCTCTCTCTGCTTCTCTGGGCCCTCGCTGCAGATCCCCGCTCACAGAAGCGATCCAAGGCATTCTTTTGGGATATCTTTTGCCTTCCCTTGTTCTTGCCAGCCATAGTTAACAGATTTTACATTTGGGCTTTCTATTTTTAAACTTTGTGATGCAATTAGGAGCACGGGGAGCGGAGCCTAGGCAATCCCCAGCTACTCGCTTTCGCACATGCGCAGATCTCCTCAAGAACCTTTTTCTATGAGGTAGCAACCTACTTCTCGGAGAGAGAGAGAGAGAGAGAGAGAGAGAGAGAGAGTCTCCCTGCTGCTAGAAGGAGAGAGAGAGACACGCTCCCACCCATGCTGTCACCTGCAGTACATGACCAGAGGGATAGAGAGATAGGTTCCCCGCTGCTAGAAGAAGAGAGATGGGGGAGGGGGGGCGCGAGGAGGGAGAGGTGCATCCAGCTCAAGCTACCATCTGCCAGAACCAATGAGAAATCTCATCTGTGCTCATGCTCAGTGCCCACATACAGCAGCAAACCTACCAGAATGAGATGGCTAACACACCACATAATTATGTGCCTGCCTGTGTGCCTCCCTTTACCTGCTACCACCTATCACATGATTGAATGAAGTGTACCCAATCAAGCACTAATTCTGGGTACATCATTCAACTCCCATGGACTGTCATTCCACTGTACCTGAAGCAGTCATGCCAGTCCCCAGAAACCATCATCAAGATTCTGGGTCCCTCATTCCAGTCATGGGGGGCTGTCATTCCACTGCATCCAGAAGCAGTCACTCCTGTCTCAAAAGCCATCATCTGGGTGCTGCTGCTGCTCATGCCTGACTGACTGTGTCCACCGGTGCTCACCTGCCAGCCTGGCCCCCCGCCAGCCTACTCCTATGCAGCCACCCGTTGTGGCCTGCTGTGGCTGCTGAAAGTCCCTCTGTCCACCAGCTCCTGCTGGCCAGGAGCCTCTCTTTCTCTCTGGCACCCCCTTACAGAAAATATCCCTGGCTGGCTGCTCTACCTTGGGTGCTGTCTACAAGTCTACCCCCACTCTGCAGTGAACTTTCTACAAGCTGAACACACCGCTCCACTCAAGGGCTTCAAAGGGACGAACTGATAAATGTAACCAAGTATTATATATCACAACTCGGCTTCCCAAAACTTCCCCCCATGCGGCGATCTCTCTGTGAGAGTGGGCAGTGCACCTGCCAATGCCCGCTTATGCCTCTGCCAGACTGCCACAGCCTCTCTCTCGCTCTCTCTCTGGCACACCCACACAGACACAAGCCCTGCCCCTCCTGAGGGGCTGGCTGCAAGTTGAGAATCTGCTGGCACATCTTGGGGGCTAATACGCTACGTGTGCTGCTGCTGTCAGGTAGGGATCTAACAAGCTGTATATAAAATGAGATTCTGCCACCTGCCAGAAGAAACACAGAGTTATTAAAGATTTATAAATTTTATTTAAAAAATTGAAAAAACATTTTAACTTTTGAAAAAACAAACATTAACAATATAAAAAGACATAGAAAAATAAATTAGGGGTCTGTGCGCCTGTCCCCCCGGAACGTGGGGAAAAGGGGACAATGGTGTGCAGGACCGAGGTGCAGGCACATCATCCACCTCTGCTCCATGTCACCTCACAACGTCCAGGGCCCCCACCATGGCCCCCACCCTTCCAGGGACTGGTGTAACGATCCAAGGGCATCCTTTTCAGTCCTGAGGTACTCCTTGTATGCCTCAGCTTGCCACTCTCTGATTTGGAGCTCTTCAAATCATTCCACCAGCCTGTCCTCCACATTTTGGGTGTGGGCCTTGTAGTCCGACATATTTTTTTTTGCGGGATTCCGCAGTGAAGCCCCAAATGCCTTCACTTAGGGGGTCTCCTCTTGCTGGGGGGCTGGAGAATCCTCGGAGGGGCTGGAGGGGGAAGGACTGGGATGGTGCATCTTCTGGCGTGCCTTCTTCCCTTCCTCTGCCCGATGTTCCTCCCTGCTCCTGCCAGCCCGAGATGCATCCTACGTCACCTTGATGAGGTAGACAGTCTCAGTATGGGCAATCAGCCCCGACGTGGTCCCCTGCATCCCCCTTTTGATTTTTTTGTTGCAGATGTAAAGAACATAAAAAGATAGGAACATGAGAAGTGCCATACTGTGTCAGACCAATGGTCTATCAAGCCCTGCCTGCATCCTGTCTCCACAAGTGGGTGGCTGGCCAATCTCTCTCTCTGCAGGGGACTTCCTGACAGGTCATAGAACAATCCATTCCCTGTTGTACCAGCCCCCGTGCCTTACCTTGAATTCTGCGAATCTGCCTTTCAGAGTATGGAAATATTTCCATACCATGGACCTTGTTGGCCTGGCTTGGCCCTGAGACGTCTGCCTTGATGGGCCTGGACTGTTGTCATCATCACCCTCTCTGAAACAGGAACACATAAACACCTACATAATATCATGCATTCATGATGATGCCTCTCGTCCTTCCCAGTTCAATACCCATTCTCCCACACCAAGTGGATGGATGGTGCTGCGGTGCTGCCTATTCGCCTCCTTCCCTTTCTCTCATGTACACCACCACCACCACCTGGGGTGCTGTAGTGTCTGCAAGTTGAGACTCTGACTGCTTCTGAAAGAGCCTCCCCTCCCCCGTCTCTCTCTGGCAGACCCAGAAATAAGACACGTGCAAATCCTGCCCTTCCTGGGGTGCTACTGTTGGCAAGTTGAGACCCTGGCTGGCACGTCTCTAGGTAGGTGCTGCGGCTCTTGCCTGGCTGCTGAAAGAGTCCCCCCTCCCCTCTCTCTCTGGCAGACCCAGAAATAAGATACGTGTAAATCCTACCCCTCTGCTGCCACCCGCTGATGCCCCCTGTTTGTGCCTGACTGCCCACCATCCACATGCCAGCAAGCTCTCTCTAAATGGTAGTATTCTTCTTGTCTTCAAAGTTATATGGAACAATAAACAAAAATAAATTTTACAAACATGACAGCAGTGGCATCTCCTCTTCCTTCTCTGGTGAGGAACCCACCTCCACCACCTCATGAGATGGCCCAGGGTGGACCTCCATTTGTTACTCCTCCACCTCCACCTTGACCTTCCTCCTCAGCTTCATTTTCCTACCACTGCTTCCTTCACCTTCCATCCTCAGTCCTCACAGACACACTCAAACCACACACACACAGCTACAACACACAAGTTCACAACCAATTTTTCACACAAGTTCACTTCACACAAGCTACAGACACCACGCCACCGCACATGACAATACACATCGAAATACCATTTTTGCTCTCAATCGATAACGATAACAAAAATAAAATCTTCGTTTGAAACTGGTGTTGGTATCGATAACAACAATAACAAAAATGACGTCGTTGTTATAACGATAAAATAGCACATTTTGATAACAACAATAACAAAAACAAAAAACGACATGGGGCTCTGGTGCACATCCCTAATTGGTATCTAAAAAAATTAAGTATGTGTTTCCAGAATAACATCATGCAATAGCAACACCTCCCAGCACGTCCCACACATCGGTGGGTGATACTAATTGAAACTGATCCAAATAAACAGGACAAAACTGAGTTTCCATAACCTCAAACTCTGATTCTGCAGATAAAATAGCAGTACCCAAGTTGTGGTGAATATGAGCGATTTTGTCTGCAAAGTAATATATAGAGATATAGCATCACTGGCCATGCAGTCCATATATATGTATGGACCGCAGGGCCAGTGATGATCTCTCTCTCTCTCTCCTCCGGATCCTAGTAGGATGATGATAGTCATAAAAAATATACATGGATTATTTATTTATTTATTTTATTTTTATTTAATAAATTTATACCCCGCCCCTCCTGCCATGCAGCCTGGGCGGCTTCCAACAATTTTAAAACACAATAAAACCATTAAAACTCACATAATCAAAATAATACTTATAAAAATTATAAAACAGGGCTAAAGTTATAAATATAATAACAAGCTAAAATAACCAAAATGGGTGGGGGAGCTAAAACACCTCACCCTACCCACCCTCCCTCCCAAAGGCCTGGGCGAACAGCCAGGTTTTACAACTTCGCCGGAATGTCAACAGGCTAGGGGCCAGGCGAGCTTCCTCCGGAAGGGAGTTCCAAAGCCGCGGCCCAGCCACCGAGAATGCCCTCTCCATTGTGGCCCCCC
>QEPC01003229.1:1133105-1148399 GCA_003113815.1 Sphenodon punctatus
TCCTCACAGCCTCAACATAGGACCGCAAATGGGCCCTATGGAGAAGACGGTCGGAGTCAGATCGAGTCCGACGCCAGCGTCGCTCTAGCCTCCTGCCTACACGCTTCATACACCGCAGCCCCTCAGTAAACCAAGAGGTCCTGCGGTGACGAGACCAAGGCAGAAGGCGTCTCGGAGCCACCCGGTCAATGGCCTCCTCCAGCAAGCTGTTCCAATGCTGGACTAGCTCATCCACAGAGTGGCCGTCCAAGTCCAGGGTTAACTCCCTCAGGACCTCTTGGAACCACTGGGGTTATAAAGAGAAATACTGTAAACAGAGATTTATTGATTAGCTGAACGTCTCGGCTTCCACCCTCATCGCCCTGAAACGTTCAGCTAATCAATAAATCTCTGTTTACAGTCATTTTCTCTTTATAATTCATATATATATAAATATATATATATATACGCATATCATATCTATGAATACACACACACATCACAACTTGGTATATTGGTAACAGTTTCAGTTAGTATCACCCACCGATGTGGGGGAGCTGCTTGGGGTGGTGAAGGCATCCTCTTGTGAACTAGTTCCTTACCCATCCTGCCTGGTGAAAGCCAGCTGGGAGACGCTGGGGTCGTTGCTGAATGGGGTTGTCAATGCCTCTCTTTGGGAGGGAAGGGTGTTGGACATCCTTAAAACTGCAGTTGTCCAGCCCCTGCTTAAGAAGCCATCTTTGGACGTTGACTCCCTGGCCAGCTATTGACTGGTCTCTAAACTTCCCTTTTTAGGGAAGGTTGTTGAACGAGTGGTTGCCCAACAGCTGCAGGCTCATCTCTATATCACTGGATTCCTTGAACCCATTTCAGTTGGGCTTTCGGCCTGGGTGTGGCACTGAGACTGCGCTTGTGGCCTTAGTCAATGACCTGTACCTGGAGATTGACAAGGGGAATTCTGCCCTGTTCGATCTTTCAGCAGCCTTTAATACAGTTGATCATGAGGTGTTTTGGACATGACTTCAGGAGCTGGTGAGGGTGCGCAGGATCACTCTTGAGTGCTTCTGCTCCTTCCTGTCAGGGAGGTCAGAGAGTGGTGATGGGCGATTGCTCGTTGTCCTCTCAGGACCTCCTTGTGGGGTCCTGCAGGGTTCCATTCCATCTCCCCTCTTGTTCAATGTGTATATGAAGCCACTGGGTGAGGTCATTCAGAGGTCTGGGGTAATGTGTCATCAGTATGCTGATGATATCCAGATCTACCTCTCTTTTTCATCTGACCCAAGCCCTGCAGTCTCAATGCTTACCTGATGCCTTGCTACTGTTGGTGACAGTAGTCAGTAGAGGGTGAGTAGTCAGTTGTCAAGAGGGTGAGTCAATTGAAGCTGCATCCAGACAAGACTGAGGTGATAATGGTTGACCTGGAGGATATTGGGACTCCAGTTATTGATGGAGTCTGGCTCCCTCTGGTCAATCAGGTTTGCAGCCTTGGAGTGCTTCTGGATCCCTTGCTGCACCTGGATTGTCAGGTTGTGGTGGTGGCCAGGAGCGCTTTCATTAACTCCATCTGGTGAGGAGGCTGTGGCCTTCTCTTTCTGATTAGAATCTGGCCACTGTCATCCATGCTTTCATCACCTCAAGCCTAGATTACTTTAATGCAGTCTACATGGGGCTGCCCTTGAAGAGTGTTAGGAAGCTGAAGCTGGTGTAGAATGTGGTGGATTGCCTCCTTATGGGGGTGAGATGCCGGGAGCATTACCCCAGTGCTCTGTAGTCTGCACTGGCTCACTGTAGCTTTCCGGGTAAAATTCAAGGTGCTGGTTTTGACCATTAAGCCCTAAATGGTCTGGGCCCCACATATCCAAGAGACTGCCTGTCTTTCCATTCCCCATGTGGCCCCAGCAATCGGCCAGGAGCGCCTTCCTGTAGGTACCATCTGTTAGCCTTGTTCATATGATGAATGCTCACCCGAGCCTGAGTATCTTCTGGAGGTGGTGTAAGACCTTGTTGTTTGTAAAGGCATTTGGCGGGCGGGGATGGGGGGTTTGGTGGCTGAGGTTGGGACAGGGTTGTGAGGGGAGGTTGGATGTGGGACATGGGGAGGAGTTGTTTTGTGGGGGATATGGGGAGGTTGTTGAGGTTGGTTCTTTTGTCTTTTACTGTTTTTATGGGCCTTTAGAATATGTTTTTGTGTGTTTATATGTTTATATTTTACTTGTAAGCTGCCCTGAGCCTGTTTTAGGGAAGGGCGGGATAACAAATTTAAATAAATAAAAACAAATCTATTATAGAGCACCAGTTATGGTGTGATGCATGCTCAATTATAAAGCCCCAACATTCTATTCGTTATAAAAGCGACACAAATAAAGTTAGGGTTCTGAAATTTGTAGTGAAGGATCACTTTGATAAGCGGTTGATGCTGACCAAAGCTCAGCCTAATTGTGTGAAGGACAGCTGAGATATTGCAGTGAGAAAATCACACTTTGAAGTCTGTTTTTTTGGTCAGTCCAACCATCTCAAACTGACCAGGGTAGAGGGATTTAGTGTTGGTTGGGAGGAGGTGTAAGCCTTTTAGAAATTTGAAGGAGGTTGCCAGGGGGTGCCATTCCTTTTCTTTTTGAAAATTGGAGTAGTAGTTTTAAAGTTATGATGTCTAGAAAATTCACTGTTAGTCTATGGAGAGTAGTGTACCGTTTCTGTAAGTTATGACATGGGGTGATGAAAGGAGCATGGGCTGAGTATGGAGTATGTGTGAACATTCTATGTACTCAGAGCAGGGGCAGATTTAGGGAGGTAGGCTCAAGGGGTTTCAGCCCCCCATTGCTCACCCATGGCTGATATCACGCGGGACCCGCCTCCATACATCATGGTTGGGGCGGGGCTGGCAATTTAATTTAGAGACCATGCTGCTTCTGCCTGCTTCTGTTCTGCTATGTCCTGCTACAGACCATGCATAAGTATTTACTATGGGGGTGGGGGCTCGTTACATTGGGCGGCAACCTGGGGCTTGAGCATCAAGCCCTCCGGGTCTTTCAGAGCTGGCACAACTTCCCCGTGAGGAGGGGTAAGATACCAGCTGCTGCAATTACTGTGGCACCGCTTGGCGGGGTAGACAAAGTCTGCAGGGAGGCTTGCCTCTGGGACCACCTCAGTTAGGGGGTGCTGGGGAGCTTCACTGACCAGATGAGGGCTGAGTCCACCGCCCTCCCTGTGTCAGAGCTCATCTGGCTTCCACATGGCTAGGGAGGGTGGGTGGAGTGATCGGCCTCACCAAAGCAGTAAGGGGCCACACTGAGAAGACAGGTTGGAGTGAGGCCTGGGTGCTGGAGACCCAGGGTGGAACAGCCCTCCTGGCCCAATGAATCCGGCCCCGGTTTGGCCATGTGGGTGTCCCTGTCAAGCGGTGCTCTCAGTTGCTAGAAGGCTGGGCAGATGTGGCTGGGGGGGGGCGTGCACTGCCTCCAGAGTCTGTGCAGTGCCCTGCTGACTCACCAGCCTCAAGCCCCCTCAGCAGGAGCCTGAGCAGGGCATGGGAGGAACTATGTGGTGCCCCCCCCCACACACACCCAATGCTGCCACCGCCACCATTTAAAAATCCTCATCTCCCAAGACCGCTTGGCAGAAGCCTGATTGAAATGGGAAGGAACTACACTGCCCCCACCCCACCTTGATGCTGCTGCTGCTGCTGCCACCACCAACTTTAGAGATTAAAGGGACCCCATGCTCATGCAGGGGGAGGCTTGCCATGTTTCCTAATCTGAAATGCTGGGAAATGTAGTCCCCGCATTCCAGATTTAGGAAACATGGTGGCTGGCCCCCACATGTGCCTGGCAGTGCAGCGGGCCCTAGGTTTTGAAGACGATGACAGAACCAGAGGAAAGGGCTGAGAGCTAGAGGAGGTGGGGAGAGAGAAAGGGGGTAGTCAAGAGAGGGAAGGAGAGAGAAGTGACAGTGAGAGAGAGAGAAGTGACTGTGTGTGTGTGTGTGTGTGAGAGAGAGAGAAGTGACAGAGTATGAGGGGGAGAGGAGATACATCTCACAAAAAGTCATATACTTATCAGGTGTAATGAGGCCACAGAGACACTGGGTGTTTTCAGACGTGATGGGGCGGCTTCGCCCCGTCCCAAAAACAACCCAGAGATTCCCCGCCGGGATCATCCAGGCACGGCAAACAGACGTGCCGGGGATCCCGGCGAGGAATCAGGGAGGGGGCGGGGCCGCGCAGCGCAACGTGCGGCCGCATGGCCCCACCCCCTCCACGCTACCTCGCCGCCCGCCCTCTGGGGAGACGGGCGGGCGGCGAGGCCAGTGCCGCCGCAGCGTCTGGCCAAGTTCACCATGGCCCGGAATCCTGCCGGGGATTCCGGGCCATGATAGCCGACCAGACGTTACTGTTTTTTTATGCCTGCCTGGAATCACTTTCACCACGCTTCAGCCAATTTTCACGCTGGTAGCCCAGGAAGCATGGTTGAAATTGACCCCATGTGGGTATTCAGTGTGGCGAACATCTGGCGGCCGCCGAACAGATGTGCAGGGCACAGTGACCACATGTAGGTATTCAGCGTGGTTCACTGTGATCTCGTCACGTCTGAAAACACCCACTGAGAGTGGCAACAGGGATCAGTGTGAAAAAAAGGGGAAAAGCAAAGAACAAGAATAAACTGCATTGAGAACTGTATAGAATGACTAAGAGCGTTTTCAGAAAAGACACTCTCCACCCACTATACCTGTTACAGGGCTGCAGTGTTGCGCTATGGGTGCCCTGTAACATGTATAGTGGGTGGGAGGTGGGTGGGAAGTGTATTGTCTGAAAATGCCCAAAGAGAGGGCCAAGTTACCGGTTGGGATAATAAGGGACTGTGTGGAAAGAAAATGAGAGGATGAAGGGGAGCTGGTGGAGTGATAAACAGAGAACTAATGAGAATAGATTAAATGAGGGATTAGATGAAATGACAAGAGGTAGGTGTCCATGTGAGTGGGTGGAATGACAAAAGGGATTGGTTGGAAAGGTGTGGAGGAGACCATGAGGAATGGATTGAATGAGAAGGTTCAGGGCAGAATGAGATGAGAACAATGGGGAGTTGGAGGAATCACAAGTTGGAAGCAAATAATATCCTTTACCATAACCATGAAATTCCATAATCAAAAATCTTCCAGTTTACAACGAGAGTTAAGGCTCTTGCAAATTCAATCGTGCAATAAAAAGCATGGAAACTGCTTGCCATGTAAGCAGTAAAGACGTTGTACCGTCTCGCATATTATGCTTACTTACAACTTAGGCTCCATGCACCCACACTTTGTGTTTAAGTCCCAATCCTTTTCCTCTGCAGGTTGGGGGCAACACTGAAGCGGGGGACAGGAGGGTGTGAGCTGGCTCCTCACCCCCTCCTTTCCCTCTGTCCTTTCACTTGGGTTGGGGAGAATAGGACAACAGAGCACACTGACTACACTGAAGCTGTGTATAGTGGTATACAAATGTTTCATAAAAACGTTTAGTTGGGTACATATTGTAATTAATAGAATGGAATGGCAATTGGAAGGAATGGAGGCAACAGCAATGCCAATTTCTAAATAAATGCTATTGTCATTGCAACATCAAATTAAGTGACCATCAAAGATCAACACAGCTGCATCTTTGGGAGTACAGAGGGAAGATAACAGTGTGAAATAATGAGGAAGGCACCAGATGAACTAGGTGAAATGGATGGAATGATAGGAAAAATACAAAGAGTGTGCAGGAGGAAGTAAGTAGGTGGAATGATGAGGAATTAGAAATATTTACAAAGTTCTCAGTGAAATAAATCATTCAGAAGACTGATGGGATACCTGTGGGATTACTTGGATTATTTCAGCCACTTACCATAGCTGACTCCCTATCCTTTGACTCTCTATAGCCTCCCTCCCTGTTATTCCACTTCCTGTCTTGTTTGTTTTTGACATTCCACACACACACCTTTACTCCTCTTCCATATGACACATACAGATAGACGTATTTCCAAGGACTTTGGAGTTCTCTGTGAGAGGAATGGGGGCTAGAGGGTTAGAAGGGGCAACTTGGACCCAGGACTCCTGAGTGTCTGTTACAAGGTTAAGAGCAGGAAAAAAACAGATCAGGCAGGGAACCAGGACTGTTGAGTTGCCTGCGAAGGGAGTGCAGCCTACCAGGTTAGAGTGGGGTGGAGGGGCTAAGAGCCAGGAGTCCTGACTTCTCTGGTAATGGGTGGGGACCTAGTAAGTTAGATGGGGAGGGGGTGTAGGAGCCACTACTACTAAGTTCTCTGGGAGGCCAGTGGGGACTAGTGGACTACTAGTTAAAAGAGAGGGTTTGGAGCCGTTACTTAGTTGTTCCATTCTCCCCAACCCAAATGAAAGGATACAGGGAAAGTAGGGGGTGAGGGGTCAGCTCACACCCTCCTGTCCCCAGATTCAGTGTTGCCCCCAACCTGCAGAGGAAGAGGATTGGGGCTGAAAAACAAAGGCAAAGTGTGGGTGTATGGAGCCTAAGTTGTAAGTGAGCGCAATATGTGAGATGGTACAATGCCTTCACTGCTAACATGGCACGTAAGTTAAGGTGGGAGCCTTTACTTGCAATTTTCATACTTTTTATTGTATGATTGAATTTGCAAGAGCCTTAACTCTCGTTGTAAACCAGAGGTTTTTTGATTATGGAATATATATAAACCATTATAATATACTAGTTAAAGATCGCTATTGAAGAATTCCTTTGGTAGATAGAGTTTATTTACAATGTTAGCAGGAAGATGAAGAATTGTTTTAACAATAGATACTGATTGTGCAGTTTCAGAGGAGGTGTTATAGAAATGTGATACTTGCCAATAAAAATGAAGAAGGACAATAAAAGTAGAGCTATCACTTAGACTGATCAAATAGTTTTGGAATATAAGAATGGGGATTCTGAAATACAAAAGGGGAAAGACGAGCTTCAGGACCACAAGAGCCATAAAGAGACTGCTGAAGGACTGAATTTGCAGGATGAGATTTCTAAGTAGGACATTTCTGTAGGATAGTCTCTGTGTTCTCCATTTCAACAGCAACTCTTTGCATCGCTGCACTGCTTAAGATATATCTTTGTCTTGTTTTCTCTTTATAAAGTTTTCTCTCTTTTCCTTGTCCTTCCTTCCCTGACCTTCCTTCCTGGTGTGTGCATTTGCTGAAACTGGTAACAGAACACTAGATTGAACCTCTAATTGGCTGTACCTGTTAGGAGTCCCGTATCCCCCAAACTTATGTAAGTTTCTTCAGCTGTTTGCTAATCATATGCTCCTTGATCAAAGCAGCTATGCTGCCTAGAGCCATTTAGGCTGACTGCTCCACCTAAGATAAGGAAACTCATCCCTTAATCAAACTCAGACATCTAACCTCTTAAGGAGCTACTATTGTCACAGGGAATCACCCAGGGTAGGGTGTCTCATCATCGTCATACCTGAGCGTGACATTTGTAATGTGTGTAAACCAGAAACACTAATACTCTAAATGGATAAAACTTGAATCTGAATTCTGTGCGTATTTATGCCCTGAAGTTAGGTAAACAAGGATTAATTATGACCATGTGACCATAACTGTATACAGATGAGGGCGTTGTATTCCTAGTGAGTTAAGTCTCATTTGGAATTTGGAGTGTAACTCCTGTACTACAGCATACAGTATTCTAATAAAAAGAGCTTGACAACACTATACTCAACCTATTTCCTAGGCACTGGAACCAAGACCACTTTCATACATGCCCCCCCTCCCCGTGCATATTTGGGCTGCGGGGGGGAGGGGGGAATGTGCAGCCTGAATATGTGCAGGGATCGGTCAGTGCGAAAGCCCCTCCCCCCATGCAGCTTTGCCTTTCGCACCGGCCGACCCCGATGCATATTCGGGCTGTGCATTCCCACCCCCCACAGCCCCAAATATGCACGCGGGAGGGGGCATGTATGAAAGTGGCCTAAGAGGGGAGATTTTTCTCCAGAACCCCGTATAGTTTTCCTATTAAGTCAGTAGGATTCCTCCCATGTGTTAGATGAGTTGGAGATTAATCATGGGAAACCTTATTTTGCAAGGTTCTTTGTGTCTGTGGGCTTCTTCCCTTCAGCATGGCATAGTGTAAACACAGCCTAAAACTATTGCATACTAGGTCTGATCTTACATGAAGTTGATGGCAAAAGTTAATATTGATGGTTGTATGTGTATTATCCATTACTTGTGGGAAGAGAAGAGGCCTATATACAATGGTCTAATGGAAGAGTGAGAAATGTGGGTAATTCTTTACTAAAAGCAGAGGGGAGCTCCCCATCTTGTTTTTAGCATGGGAAAGCAGCATTCCCATTATTATTCCTAGTAATGTTGGTTAGGAGGTTTCATTCCTGTTTCAGTCTACTGTAAATTTAGGCACAACATCTATTGCCCTGAATAAGAGCAAGAGTAATGACCCATAGACATTGCAATACATTTTTTTTGGTTGCTTCCTGTCTATAAATGAACCAATAACTCCAGTTCCCCAGTGGCTGATAAACAGTCATTCAAAAATGTGTTGGAAGCTAAGTGATGGGGGCAATGGCTGATGATAGACATATCTTCTGTTGAAACGATTAGGAGAAGTATATCTATGGGCATTTTCTGACTCTACCCACCCAGTATACATGTTGCAGGGCTGCAGTGTTGCCCTATGGGTGCCCTGAAACATGTATAGTGGGTGGGTGGAGAGTGTTTTGTCTGAATATATCCTTAATCTCCTTGGTAGCTTTAAAAGTATCAACCAGATGTTTTAGTTTGATTTTTGCTTTGGTTGTGTGTGTATTATCTGTTACTTGTGGGAAGAGAAGAAGCCTATTTAAAATGCAGATATTCTTGTAAATAACCTTACACCAAAAATAACTTTGGGTGTCATCAAATGGACAGCACCCACGCCTGTGCTCCGCCTCACCCCTGGGCGGCTGTCCATTTAAAGGCAGCCCATGAGAGGTGTAGGTGGAGCAAAGGCAGACCAGGCTGTACCTTGTGCCTGCTCCGGGTATCCAGGGTAGTCCTGCCAGTGGTGCTTCAGAGCTTCTGGGAGCATAACCTGTAAAGTGGGCAGCCCAAATCCAGGGTACTGGCCAGAGATGGGGCTGCTATCTGTCAGCTCAGCAGATGGCTGCTGCAGCTTTACTCTCAGCTAGAGATTGCCCCAGGCAACACCATAGACGGTGGCAGCCTAAAGCATTGGGCAATCTGCCCACAACTCTGTGGTGCAGGGGAGGGCAGCACCGTGTGGACAGACCTTGGGCTGCGGCAATTGCTGGGTCATTAAAACCCGACCCAGGCAGGGCTTCAAGCAGGCAGACATGGGGGTGCACTCCTACTTTGGGGATGAGCACCCCTGCCCATGTGAAAATACCCTTCTGCCCCTCTGAAGTAAAACAGGATGGCTCATTAAGTCCAAACTAGGACTGAAAGGAGAATCACTTTTGATTCTTGTGAGATATCTTGCAAGATTTTGTGCCGGGACCGAGATCTCAGCCCCCAATATGAATTTCTCAAGATATCTTGGTTGTTTTTTTAAAAAAAGAATTAACTGTGCATGTGCAAAATGGTCACTGAGGTGTTCTGCACATGCACAGCCCTTTCCCAAAATGGTGCTTTCAGTGTTGCTGCCATTTTGGAAAAGGGCATCCATTCCGCGCATGCATGGCAACCACTTACGCATGCGTGGATCAGCTGCCCTTTTCCAGAATGGAGACGACACTGCCAATGCCATTTTGGAAAAGGGCTACACATGAACAGAATGACCCCAGCAGCCAACTGATGAGGGCACAGTTCTGTTTCAGCCCTAGTTTGGGATGAAGCCTCCTCCTTGGTTCCCCCTCCCCCTGCAGAGAAGCTGAGTGGTGAGAGACCCAGCAGCTGGAGCAGTCCCAGACACAGAGAGGCAGCCAGGTCAGTCAGCCAGGGTTCATTTTTGAACAAAAGGTAGGGGAGGTCTGTTTACAAGATTCTCGCTTTTCTTGATGAGCATCTAGGCAGTTCTCTGTTCATTCTCATTTGCAAGAATGAGCCAAGTACCCTGATTTTCATCAAGAACTGTGAGGACTGAGTTTCAACCCTAGTTCAAATCAGTTAAGTCATATTTTAATCATGCACTGGTTTATTTTAAGACAGCCTCATGAGCTGATATTTGCTTTGCTTTTAAGTCATAAGTCCTGTTAAGAACATCACCTCAATAACAAGAAGCAGGAAAAAATGGGAAGTGTTATCTCTTGGATGCCTTAGGCCTACAGAACTTCCAAGTTTCTTTCTGATGATCCCTCCTATAGCGAGAGGCAGATGAAGGCACAAAGAAAGATAAGGTTTCCTATGATTAATCTCCAACTCATCAAAAACATGCAAGGAATCCCACTGACTTAATAGGAAAACACATGTGACATGACCCCCAAAATAACTTTGTAAAGTAAGAACGTGTCTATTTTCAAAAGAGCCAGGGGCATAGATAAAATAGGTGCAGCTGCCTGTGGGGGCACTCCTGGAGAGTGCGTAAGCACACTGGAATGGAGTGCCCCAGCAGAGGGCCCATTCTATCTTCTGCACTAAGGCCCATTCCCACCTAGATATGCCCCTGAAGAGAGGCTAAGGAACTGAAGCATCCATTTCCCATTGGAAATTAGTGGGAGCTGGGTGCCTAATAAACATAAAAGTGGAGCTAAGAACCCTCAGACCTCCCAACCCCCCATCCATCACCTGTCTCCCTCACCAAAAGCCTGGAGGAACAGCCAGATCTTACACTATCTTCGGAAAAAGGGAAGGTCCGGGGTCAAGCTGACCTCCATCGGGAGGGAGTTCCACAGCCTTGGTGCGGCCACCGAGAAAGCCCTCCCCATAGTTGCCACCCGAGAGACTTGGGGGACCTCGAGAAGGGTGCTCATCGCTGACCGCAGGGGCTGATCCAGGGCATCGGGAGTGAGGTGGTCCTGCAGGTAGGCAGGGCCCAGGCCATGTAGGGCTTTATAGGTCAAAACCAACACCTTTAATCGGGCCCGGAAGACTATGGGCAGCCAGTGCAAAGAACGGAGCGCTGGTGTAATGTGCTCACAATGACCCATCCCCATAAGGAGATGGACCGCTGCATTCTACACCAGATGCTGTCTCTCATCCATCACTTAATTTCCATAGGAGTCTTTGAAAATCCTATCCATAAATCCTGCAAAAGTATTTAGCTCTCACAGCTGCAAGCAAAAAAGACAGAGACACAATTCATAATTAATTATAGATTCATGGAAGTGGCTCTATAGTTAAGGCAGCTTGCGCTCTTTATTAAAATTACAAACCTTCTACTCATTATAAAATCGGGCTGATTTATCCTATTCCTATGAAAGTATGTAGGGAGGATTGCTTGGTTGAGGGGTTTAAGTACTCCACATTTCAGACAGATTGGTTGAGAAACAGCTGGGTTACAGGACTTTAAATTTTGGAGGCAGAACTGTTCTTTCAGGATTTTGTGACTTTTTCTGTTAACACAAATGTTTGCTTTACGTTATCTGTGTCAATGTGTAGATGTCATAAAATTTAAGTGTGCATTCTAGCACATGCCTGAGTTTAGATTCTGAAAATCCATTGTCTCATTTGTAAGTTATGATTTTTTGAAGTTCCCATATTATCCAAAGGAGAGTGAGATTTTAAAGTTATGTCATGTATGTATGTTTTATGTGTCTCCCTCTATGCTGTTGTTTGTGCAAAAGATTTACTCAAAATGAAGAGGTTAGCCTGGCATCTACGTTGCTGTACATATATTGATGCAGCGGCAGTGGAAAATTGTACATTCACTTTAGGTTTAATGAGAAGTTAATGTGTGGGTTATGAGACGTGTACTTGAACTTCAGTGATGTGATGAATTTGCTTTAGTTTAACTTGGAATACACTAAGTCAGATGCTGTCACTAGCAATGGGACTATAATGTCATGTCCTGGGCAGGGCTGGCCCCAGGATTTGCAGGGCCATGCGTGCGGGGGCTAATTTGCGTAATTTAAATAATGTGCATAATTTGTCCTCATACCTGTCTACACGCCTTATCATTCTCGCCTCTTGCTCATTAGGTTCTGACATACTTGCTCATGGGGGCAGGGGGAGAATCCAGGCTGGGGCTACCACCCTAGGTGTGGGGCCCAGGCTGACCTGGGTCCATGTGCGAATGCACATGTTTCACATGCCTCGGGCCGGCCCTGGTCCAGGGAGCACATTGAGGGAAGAATTGGGGAGCTGAGGGAGAGCAGGCTGCCTCTGTGCTGTGCAGCAGGTGAGTCTCCCATCCCCCCCCCCCCACCTCCCCAGATACCTCCTCAGCCCATGCTTTGCTTCCCCAGGTTGAGGACTGCATGCATGCCCTATCTCACAAATCTGGTTTCCTCGGAGCCACCCCGTCATGGCTCTGTCTGCAAGCTGCAGCAGGAAGATATGGGTTCGCTCATTGCCACTGAAAGCAACTGGGGCAGGAGCCTGTATTATTTAAAGTATGTAGCCAGGAAAAATAGGCCTAAAAACTGGGCCCATTTCAGCCCTTGAATCGCTAAAGACAGGTCAGTTTAAGTATGGCCAGTTTTAGTGTCTTTATTTCTGTGCTGAAAGATGTTTATTAAAAGTGTTCTTTGGTTTATCTTGTTTACATACTTGTTGGCCATACACCCAGACATTTTGAAAGAAAACCATGTTTGACTGGTTCCTCTGTTAAATTCTGTCAATGCTTTTAAACTATATATATAGGTTCTTTGATCCCAAGCAGTGGGTATCTTGTTTGGTGGGCACTGGTATAGCAAAAGAAGACACAGCCTATAAAACAAGTGACATATTTTTGCCATCTTATTTGATAAACCTGGATTAACTGGGGTACCCAGGAAGTGCCCAGCTGAGAGCGAAGGATTCCTTATAAGGTCTACTCAGGTCTGAGATTTATTTTTCCATCCTAACTGTGAATAAAATCCATCATAGTTTTAAAGTGTTCATGTTTTAGAATAGGCCATGGAATTCATTTTTCTTTTTGTTCCTTTCCTTTCTTGTGACCTATGGCACGCTGTACAGCTAACAGTAAATACTTTGGCCTTTCACTGAATATTATCTTGTTTTGGTTTCATTGTGAAACTGCACTTAGTGGTAAATACTCTGGTCTTGGATTGACTTTATTTAGCACTATAAAATCTTGTTTTGACTTCATTAGTTGGGGCACAGAAAATATGCAGTAAACAATATAGTTGTTAGAAGAAGTCAGGACAGCAACATGGGGTCCTCTAACGGTATTTCACAGTATAGACACTGGTTTCCAATATGGCTCTGTTCACCTGTTTTGATATAATATGTATTTATGGTTCATTATTGATTACTTGCTGTTTAATAACTTAATTCCCATTTGATCATAGTTTGTTGTTTTAACTGGATTCTACTTGCTTTGTTTTATGTTGGTTTCTTCATCTCCATCATAGACTTTTTTTTAGATATGTTCCCCACCCATTGGAATTATCTTTTATTAATATACTTGTCTTTATTCACATTTTAAGCAATAGCAGTCCTTATAACATTAAATGAGTTGAAAACATGTTTTCAACTAATAATGAAGTCATAATATTGATAACAGAAAAACACCGCCACCCTGCGGAAAAGGTGTTTTACTGTTTTAATCATATCTCAAATGCTAAAATAGGTTCGATTTTTAAGCTAAATAAGGATTTTTAAGGCTGTTAATTGGAGTTTTAATCAACATATTTCCCAATGTAAATTCCAAATTGTTTTAAGATATTTTAATGGAAAAAAACTGTATAGATTAGGAAATTAGAGACTAATTTAGGGGAGAAATTAGGAAATCTAGGGGAGAAATTAGAAACTAAAGACATTAAGAATAATGAATTTAATTAATGAATTTGGCTTCAAATTATACCTAAATACACCATTCAGAGGAATAAGTAATTGTTCCTTTGAATTGTCTTAATGAGAAAATGTCTTATAAATCAGTGTTGCTCTAGAAATTTCTTTCTAAAGTGAGTAGACCCAAGGCAGATATAAGCATCTGTTCTTCAACAACTTCCTGAAAAGAATCCTTATATGAAATTATGTAGACTTAATAGAATTTTAATAAAACTTCAGTAAAGCTAATAGACTCCATTGGGTTTCATAGAGCTCTATTGAGCTAATAGACTCTATTGAAGTGGGACAGAGATCAGGGCGGGTAAAAGGTTACCATGGTCTTGGTTCATAGAAGTAAGGAAGGGTGAAGTCAAAACAACCAAGAAGATATGGCTATGGAAACCAAAACCATCTTTCTTTAGCATCATCACTTCGGAAGAGGCAAACTTCATTCTGATTGATGGACCCCTGACCTGTTTGCCTATGATTGGTAGGGATGGGCGAACACATCGCAGTTCAGGTTCGGCCGTTTGGTTCAGTCCGCCCATTTGTTTTAACCGTTCGGTTCTGTTGCCGCGTTCGGATTCAGCCATTCGGTTCGGTCGTGTTCGGTTCAGTTCGGGCATTTGGAAAAAGGCTCTCTGTGCAAGGAATGATGGCCCCAAACCCATGATGGTGGGTCCCAGGGCTAGAGTAGCAGCTTCTGGATATTGGCCACAGCTCTCCCTGCCTGTAACTTTGCCCCAGAACCCTGATGGCGGGTATCTGCCTCCCCCCTTCCCAACACCTTCTGAGCTAGTCACTGTTCCTGAACAGCAGGTGTTTCAGAAGGCTCCCTCTCCCAGCATTTCCCAGCTCCCCAATTGGCCACAGCCCTCCCTGCCTATAACTTGGCCGCAGAATCCTGATGGCGGGTCCTGGGGCTGGAGTGGCTGTTTCTTGGTGCGGTGGAATGACATCGCCTCTGTGCGAGGAATGATGGCCCCAGACCCATGACGGTGGGGCTAGAGTGGCAGCTTCTAGATACATATTGGCCACAGCCCTCCCTGCCAGTAATGTGGGCCCCAGAACCCTGACGGTGGGTCCTGGGGCTGAAGTGGCTGTTTCTTTTTATATATCTATCTATCTCTACTTTAAATCTAACTGCTCTTAACTATTCTAAAACCTGTTGAACTAAATGGAATATTCTAATAATTAACTACAAAGGCCTTGTCCTACAAACACACTATCTCTATTTTTCTCTATAACTAAGCTAACTACTATGTATATCTATCTAGTAACTATTTATCTAATAACTATCTATCTATATATACAATATTACACAGGGGGAAACACAAAGAATACAGGGAGGGGTACAAAACTGAAATGAAAATCAATCTAATAATAATCCTATTCTAAATAAATCCAAAACTTAAAACAGGGGAAGGGAATCAGGGATGGAATAAGAGGGAG
>QEPC01003229.1:1157605-1170071 GCA_003113815.1 Sphenodon punctatus
AGAGTTTTGGACAGAGATAAGGGGAGAAATGTGAGAGCGGGGGAGGCCAGTGAGAAGGAGGTTACAGTAATCGAGGCGAGAGATGACCAGGGCATGAACAAGGGTTTTGGCAGAGGAGACAGAGAGAAAAGGGTAAATCTTAGCAATGTTATGGATGGAGAAGCGACAGGATTTGGCAACATAGTCAATGTAGGGTTTAAAAGAAAGCGGTGAGTCAAAGATGAAGCCTAAGCTACTGGCTTGGGGGACAGGAAGGATGGTGACCCTATCGATGAGGATCGACAGGGAAGAGGGAGAGGAAGGATGAGGGGGAAGATAAGGAGTTCAATTTTAGCTATGTTGAGTTTGAGTTGACGTTGAGACATCCAGGTAGAGATGTCAGAGAGACAGCTAGTGAGGCAAGCTTGAATAGATGGAGAGAGAGAGGGAGTAGAGAGATAGAGTTGAGTGTCATCAGCTTAGAGGTGATATTGGAAGCCATGGGAGGCAATGAGTTTGCCTAGGGACAGAGTATAGATGGAGGAGAGGGCCAAGGACAGAGCCTTGGGGAACATAACCATAAATATAAAAACATAAAATACCCCCCATCCCCCTAGCCTCTTTCTCCACCCCAGCTCCTCAATCCCCTAACTCAACCCATCCATCCAAAACTTCCCCCCTCCCCTAACCCCCACTGCCAAATGCCCTTGTGAATAGAACCATTTTGCACTGCTTCCTAAAGGTGCTCAAGCTCAGACATAAACAAACCTCCTGGGGGAGGCAGTTCCACAGCTGCGGAGCAGCATAGAGACCAAGTTAAAAACTGGTACCTCCAGATAGGCATCCCTGGCCAACTGCAAAGGCCACGATGGTACATGGTAGGCCAGGTGATCTTCCAGATAAGTGGGTCTCAAGCCATTTAGGGCTTTAAAGGTCAAAATGAGCACCTTGAATTGTGCTCAGAGGACAAGAGGCAACCAATGCAGATTCTGGAGCACCAGTGTTACATGCTCCCAACGATTTGTCCCCATAAGTGGCCAGGCCACTGCATTCTTCACCAGCTGCAGCTTCCAAACAGTCTTCAAGGGCAACCTCATGTAGAGCACACTGTAGTAGTCTAGCCTCGAGGCATGGATGATGGTGGCCAGATCCAAATCAGAAAGAGAGCTACAGCCTTCTCACCAGATGGAGTTGGTGAAAAACGTTCCTGGCCACCGCCGCCACCTGAGATTCGAGGCACAGTGACAGCAGGCCCAGGGGCACTCCAAGGCTGCAAATCTGAGTGACTGGTGGGGGGGAGAGAGCAGACCCACCAATAACCAGGTTCCCAATCTTCCCCAAGTCACAAGGCCGGACAACTATCATCACCTCAGTCTTGTCAGGATTCAAACTCAGGCAACTCACTGTCATCCAGTCCCCCACAGCAGCTAATTAATGGGTAAGTACAGAGATTGCAAGACCTGGGTTGGTGAAAAAGATTTAGAGATGAGTGTCATCAGCATACTGATGACACCTCACTTCAAATCTCTGAATGATCTTGTCCCCCCTCTTGTTCAATGTGTATATGAAGCCACTGGGAAGATGGAACTCTGCGGGACCCCAAAAGGTAGATCACAAGGCAACAATGAGCAATCACACATCACCACCCACTGAGACCTCCCCAACAGGAAGGAGTGAAACCACTGAAGAGCGATCCCATGCACCCCCACCAGGACCCACAGTCGAGTCAACAACACCTTGTGATTAACAGTGTCAAAAGTCACTGATGGATCAACAGAGTGGAATTCCCCCTGTCGATCTCCAAGCGTAGATCATCAACCAAGATCACAAGAGGGTACCCCATAATCAAATTCATAATACTGGGGCAGGGAGGAGCTTTCTGTCCCCAGCTTCAGTGTTGCCCCCATCCTGTGGAGGATGAGGATTGGGACTGAAAGACCAAGACAACGTGTGGGTGTATGGAGCCTAACTTGTACATGAGCACAATATATGAGACTGTGCAATGTCTTTGCTGCTCACATGGTGTGCAAGGTAAGGTGAGAGCCTTAACTTACCATTTCCATGCTTTTTGGAGCATGAGTGAATTTGTAAGACCCTCAACTCCACTCTTAAACTGTTGGCTTTTTGATCCTAGAATAATAGCTATGACATGAAGGTGTTAAACAAACCTGTTTACAAGTAATTTCATTGTTCTAGGCAAAGTGAAAGCAATATCATTCAGCCTGAAAATGTTTTCATAATCAAGAGTGAATCTATGAAAGTATTGCTGAAATGTGAAAGGATGCAAGTGATAAAAGACTGCTGAGCTTTATTTCTCAGAAGAAACACTAGATGGCCATGTGGGCTTTTTCTTGTCCTGTTTAAAATTATAATCATAATAAACAGCCTCTCTGGTGCTCAGGATGATCATAAATAATGTCATATTAGAAAGACAGAATTATGTAATTATATACTGGAGTGGAGTACTGCATACTGTGTCCTTCATGAGACCGAGGAGACATGATTCCCACAAATATCCTAATAGGGAGAACGAAAAATGTTTCAAGAAATGTTGGTAATTAACCTTTCAAGATGAGACTTGCATAGCAATATAGCTTGCTTTAATGAATAAGAGATAATTTGATGACATAAGCCAGTGTCTATAACAATGGTAAAATGAAAGTACTGTTTCTCATACAGGGACATTTTTAGACAGTAAAGAAAAGGGGGCAGTGGTGGACCAAGGGTTTTCATGTGCAGGGGCCACATCATGTGACCACGTTCCTCAGCGATCTCCTTCTAGAATGAGAAGGGGTGTGTGTTGCTGTGTATAGTTTATGTCTTCCCAATAAATATACCCACTACTGCTTGATTTGCCAGATCTCAGCCAGAGGGAGGCCCAAAGAGCATTGGCTCCCAAGATCAAAGCCCGCTACCCTCAAGAGTCCGGCACCTCTTAGAACAGTGCACCACGGGCACATGTTGTTTTTGGTTTCATTTTTTCTGTTTTGTTATTTAAATCTGTCATTTTTGTTCTCATAAATATCAAATTGTTTTCATTTTTGCTTTTGTTTTCGTTTTCTGTTGGTTTCAATGGAAAATACATTTTTGGCTGTAACCCCCCCACCCCCAATATATTTGGCTGAAACCTGGAGTGCTTATACCTTCAATGGAACGCATTATGTGTAACAAATTCCAAAAAGATTGGATAAAGGAATCCAATTTTAGAAGCAGTTGAATTATTTTATTTTGCAAAAATCTTCATATACATTATTAGGTGTAACTTCTTTAGCTAACATTTGATGTAGATAACACTTGGCAGGTTTATACCCATTCACATGTGTACTATCTCTGCCAACTTTCAGAAGGATTGGATAAGGGGTCCAGGTGGTATAAGCAATTAACTTATAAATGTATGTCTGACTGTAACGTCTTTGTAGTCCAACGAGTGTACATGGCATTTGGCAGAGCTGCATAGCACACTTTCATGATCATCTCTGCCAAATATCATAAATATGTAATAACGGTTTCCAATTTTATGTGCCTGCACAGCATATGCAGAGAAGGAGCCTATACCAGGGATTCTCTTATGTGTCACTGTGGTATAAGACCTGTTTGTGATGCCAATTGGCCAGCAGAAATGTCAACCAAATATCCTCATTCTGTTCTGTGACCATACCAACATCTCTACACCACTTGATACTGGGAAGTCAGAAGCATCTGTTTAGGAAAGAGCCAATAGAGATTCTCTTATGTCCTCTGTCACAGTGCTGCAGGATGTGATTGTGATAATTGGCCAGCCTGGATGTGTAAACTATGGGTACTTTCAGACATGACACTCACCACCCTTTAAACACCCTTGGTGGTTATTTATGCATGTTGCAGGGCTGCATAGGGCACCAATACAGCCCTGCAACATGCATAAATGGTTAAAGGGTGGTTAGCGTCATGTCTGAAAGTACCCTATGTCTCCTGATTTCTGGGATGCTATACCCAAAGTCCCAGTTATGTCCCTTCTATGCCCGCCTAAGGGCTGCCCCCTATGCCTGCCTCGAAGCCACTACTGATTGGTCCTGTAAAGCTAAAAGCATGTAGCAATTGGCCAGTGAATGTGTCTGTCAGTCTTTTGGGTTGCTCCACATCCTCCCTCCTACAGCCTCCCTCCCCCCGCCATGCCAGGTGCCTGCCTCTGACTGGCACTGCATGTGCTGCTATTTATCTGAATAATGGTCTTCAAGGGGACACTGGGGCCCTTCATTAAATTGTCCTGTAGTTTGGCAGAGAGGACAGGGAAGGTATGAGATACATTCCTGCCAACAGGATGGAATATACAAATGTTACAGCTGGAAATGTGTTTTCAAGTTAATGTCTTATACCATCAGGCCTCTTCATCCAATCTTTCTGAGAATTGGCAGGTGTGTGAAACTTGTGGAGGGACATGATATTCCTAGGTTTCATGCAAATTGGATGGAAGATTAAGAAGGTGTAGCCATGAATGTGTATGGAGCTTTTCTTAAAATCACAACATTCAATTGCTTCTAAAATCTGTTTCCTTTATCAAATAATTTCATAAATCAATACACATAATACTCTCCACTGCCGGTACAAGCACCCCAAATCTCAGCACAATTGAATACGGAACAAAAATGTTATAGCCGGAAATACATTTTTCAGTGTTTTCCCTTTATTTCAAAAACAAAATGTCATTTTCGTTTCTATTTTTATTATTTTTTGTCATTTTTGTTATTGCAATAATAATATCAAAATGACAATTTTCATTATCGTTATTGTAATAATGAAAATGACATGCACACACCTAGTACCTCTTTCATCCTCCTTTTCTCTTAGCAGAGATCCTCCACCAGCCAACCGGGTTCTGCCGGTGGTTCCTCCTCTGAATGACAACAAGAATGGTAACAGAGTGACAGCAACAATAGTAGCTTCCAAATGGGCAGGAGACCCTCTCTTGGTTCCTCCTTGGTTCCAGCCACAGACAGCAAGTAACTAGCAGATTCAGCTCCTATTCCTAATATCAGAGGAAGCAGTGAGGGATCTGGCCACTATAACTTGCCTTAATGCCCTGATACATTCCCTTCAGGAGGGACCAGCTACTGGTGAAGAAAAGTAGCTGACTGCTGCCTGGGCAACCATCTGCTGAGCAAGGAGGGGAGTAATTATTTTCCTGGAGTTGGAGTCTTAAAACTCCACTTGCCCCCTGAACCCCTAAAAGTCTTAAACCAGCCCATGCTCTCTTGAAATGCATTTTAGAGGCATCCAGTAACATAAGGAGCAATGCATCATGGAACCACACCACAGTCATTTTAGTTCAACATGGAATACATTTTATGTCTTATGTCATGGAACAAACTACTACAACCAGCTTGTACAACAACTGGCAATGCAGATTGATTTTAATGTGAACCTCAACATTTCATTTTGTTTTGCTTCACATGCCGTGTGCTTTTTGGGATGTTTTTGAATATCATTTTCAAAATCAGATAGATGAATATTAATTTTAGCTAATGAACCAGAATCCCTTGATACAGTGTCCAACTGTTACTATGGCCCTTTTCACACAGACACTCTAACCCTGATAAAAATGGGTGTTACATTTTATTCTACATGTTGCAGGGTTGCAGGTGTGCTTTATGGGTGCCCTGCAACATGTATAATAAAATGTAACACCCATTTGTATCAGGGTTAGAGTGTCTGTGTGAAAAGGGCCTATCTAGAATTACTAAAGTGTTCATTTAAAAAAAAAAAAAAAAAGCACTCTTCTGTGGAAGCCAAGAAAAAAGGAACCTAATCTGACATTTGACCTATTAATAAAAAAACAAATGCAAAATAAACTCCTAATAAATAAGGGAGTTAAAATAAGGATGTGACTGTATTAAAGAGGAAATTAATTAAACATGTTTTTAAAATTTCTAACTCTTGAGTGCCAGTAGGGAATATTGCCACCATGAGGCTAACCTTCTGTTCCACAGGGTTTAATCAAGTCCCCAAGACATTAAGAAAGCACACTCAGTGTTTTAGTTTCTGGTTTATTTTTTCATGGGATAGCTGAGCCTATAAGGATTCCATATGGGGTGAAATTGGTTGTGCTGCACTTGCTTCTTTTATAATCAGGAAAAGAAGTCTCATAAAACGCCATAACTTTGACCTCAGACTGGTCAGAAGGTTTGGCTGCTCTAATTAAAAAATGAATGTTCCCAATGTTTGCTCAAATAAAGGTCTTTTCTAACAGAAAACCTTCTGAACCACACTGTGCACTGAAGAGAGTAATTCTAAGGCTTATTCTGAGCCAGGGCCATAGTAAGCAAGCACAAGTAGGGGCTTCTTGCCCTTCCTCTCTCTTTATTGAGGAATCAAAACCAATGTATTTCAGCAACCAGCTTGTGCAAATATTATACTGTAAATTTAACTACAGATTGTGGTGACAAAATCTCTCCTGTTGACATATTTAGAAGTATTACGCACACATATCTACAGTTTGGAGCAGTGGTTGTGACTGCATGGCTAAGGTGGTGACACAGTTTCCATCTCCCCCCTAATTTTTGAACACACACTCCCTTAACTTCCACAGAAAGGCTCCTTTGGTCTGAAATTTCTCATGCTTAGATCGGAGGGATTTCTTTCTTTCTAGAAGTACAAGACTAAAGCACACAAGCTATTTTTGAGTTAAATGCAGGAACGGGACATGGCTTTAATAATCTTGAAAATATACAAACAAGCAATGCCGGTTAAAGATCCTGCAGCTACTGATGTTAATGGAAAAAAAAACCCTAGTTGATATCAATCAGTGTACTGTGTAAATTATACCCTGGTCTTTTTCTACCAAGTGCTTTTTGAAATGTAGGTACCTTTTAATGCTTTTTAACCCATTCATGGAAATCCCTGCAAATGTTTGTGTTCCCCAAACACAAGCCCATATGGAATCTCTTTTGCCATCTCTGCACCTGCAAATTCCTGTTCATCCTTGATTTCTGCAGGCCAGAGGGGCCCTTCCATTACAAATGGAACATCACTGATTCCAGTGCAGGGAATGATTTTATGGACTCCTCTGGGAGACTCCACTTGGGTCTTCAGCCTTCCTGTACAACCAAAGGCCTCCTTGAGCTTGGTGAATATGGAGGGTCATTCTCCACTAAACTTGAGCCCAGTAATTCAGGAAATGGTGCTCTTGGTGATCATGAACTAGAAACAGTTCCAATCTGCTCTCCACATCTCACTTTGATCCTCAAACACCATGGTTAATCCGGCATGATCTCCAGATCTCTTGGTCTTAGCTAAGTAACGTTCCTATCAGAATTCTTTAGGGACAACTGCTTCCCTGCTGAGGGTCTCCAGCACTACGGAACCATTCTTCAACAGCCTAGGGATCATAGCCATAGTATGGTATGCCTGTCTGACTCTGCAGCTAGTCTTATACCATGATCATGATTGCCGCATGGACAGTAGCAGGATGGCCATACCGGATGGCCATACAAGAGACTTGCACCGGAGGCTGGTAATTCAGGGAAGGACTTGTATCATCAGTTAATGACAGAATGCACCCTGGGGAAACACTGATGATCTAGAATTGTAGTGTGAGAATTTTATAGTGAAGAGGCATATTAAATAAAAACACACTTGTGAAAAGAAATGTGTTTAACAGGCCCAATACTGCAAAGAATTGTAGTCAGTGTTGGCTATTCTGTTAGTGTTTCAGCTATTGACGGGATATTAATAATTCAGCGCGAAGTTTCCATTAAATATACAACATAATAATATATAACGGATCCTTGAAAATGTCTGTACTTTCATTGGGACACCTTAAAGTTTCAAAAAGGACCAAGGAACAGGAAGAATTATCACCAAAATAAGATATTTTCTTCTTTTTCTTCCATGTACACAGAACTTAGAGTTGGGAAGGAACTGAGGACAATGAGCCAGTAAGATATTGTACCACCCTATTGTCTCAAATGTTCATCTTCAATACTTGCCTTTTCATTGGGTGTTTTCATTGGCTCTGCCATGAAGCACCGCATATATGAACCGCGTAGGGAGTGAATCAAATGGGAAGCTCCAAGCATGGCTGCCATGACCACAGACACAGTCACCATGCATTCCCCCTTCCCACAGACTGCAGGGGAGAGGGAAGTGAGCTGGGTGGTCCTTTGCAAGGGACATGTCCCAGGCATGAGCGCTGGGGAATCCAGGCTCCCCAGCGTTTTTGACCAGGGCTTGTGACTTGCAAAGGCTGCTTTCCCCACCCACAATGCATATGAGGGGCAGACCTGTCTGCTGGCACGATGGGCTGCCACCGTTCATATGGGCAGGGGCCACATGGCCATCCATTGCCATGAATCTATCTGGCTTACCCCTCACGGTGTACTCCGGATTTCCCATCCATGCTCTGTGAGTGGCTGAGAGTGGGTTCTCTGTGGCTTGTGGGAGCGTGCATCCAGCTGTTCCACCTTCAGATGGGGAGTCTGATCCATGGCCGGGGTAGCACCTCATCTGAAAACACCCGTTTAGAAGGATATCATATTCTTTGCCCTTGCAAGTCAATAGAACTATAATGGCCCATTATTTCCTTGAATCCAATGGAAGTCAACATTATCCACAACTTCCCAGGATAACGCTGTAGTAGCTTGGGCAGTGTCAGTGGCAGGTTGTGTCAGGATCCAGACCTCAAATTACTCCATCATACAGGGAATCAGCAAATAACAGTTTATTCAAATACAGTTCTCCCCAGTTATACAGTATATAGTTATACAGTCAAGCTGTCTATGCCGGGTCTGCAACCCCTCCAGCCTCCTTGACCTACCTAGCCCAACCCCTCTTTCCGAAGATATTGTAAGACCTGGTTGTTCCGCCGGGCCTTCGGGGAGGGGGTATTGGGGGGAGGGTTTTTCTGCCTTTTAGCTTTCCTGTTTTTGGTATTTTAATATTTTAAATATTTGTAGTATTTTTAATGGATTTTATAGTTTATTGATTATGTGTTGGGTTGTTCACCACCCCGAGCTGCCAATGTGCAGGAGGATGCGGGATATAAATATTTTTAATAAAATAAATAAATAAACCCTAGTCAGATAAAAGTTCACTGACTGGCTATTGACATTCAGTCATTACCCTCTGGCCCAGCGTTGCTCTTCAAGTCTCCTTTCAGTCAGGAGCAGCTCTGGGCAGTCTTTGGCCTTCATACAGCGTCTACTTCCTCAAGATCCTAGCCACCACGTGACTCCTTTCTTTTGTAAGTCCAAGAGTAGACTGAAGCTTAGCTGTTTCAGCTCTCTTTTATGTAGCTGGGTGGCCACGCCCAGCTACTTCCTCTTCCTGTCTTCAGAAAACAGCTGAGTTTCATTAACCTTTTAGCTGTCCATTAGCAGCTTGTTGGCCGCTATTATTGCCTGCTATTTGGCTCTCTTAAAGGGCCAGCAGCCCTAGCAGGCTGCACTCTGTTACAAATACCCTAATGACTTGACCCTGGTAAGGCATAGAGAACTCTATCCCTGTGCTATAAAACAGCTAAGCTTGTGAATCCTTCCATTCAAATCCGCTGAATGCTCAATGTTAAGCATGTGTTTAACTGCTTTACAGGATCAGGGCTAGTGCTCTCATCAACTCATTAGGATTGCAGTGTAAGCAAGGAAAAAAGAGGAATAGCAAGGAAGCTAAAATAGAGAATATTGCTGATGTCAAGTAGTACATAATTTATCATTTTATATATAATAATAATAATAATAATTAATAATACCTTCCCTACACACTCCTGCACGCGCTCGCCACTCTTCCTCTGTCCCCTCCCTCACTCTCCCTCGTTTCTCCTGCTCACCTAACTGCCTTCGACCCTTCTCCCTCACTGCCCCCCCATGCCTGGAGCTCCCTCCCTACCCACATCCGTCTTGCCCCCTTCCTCCGCTCCTTCAAATCCCTCCTCAAGACCCACTTTTTCCTCGCCACCTTTCCCATTGCCTGCTAGTCATTCCCCATATACTTACTGTCTGCCCTCCTCTGCAGACTGCTGCAACCAACCTGATTGTAACCAAGCCAAGCACACGCACCTGAGACTTCGCATTCGACTGAATGTTTGTCTTCTCCCCTGTCTCACCCACTGTCCCCTCTCCCTGTCTCCCCCTCCTTGTCTTTTAGATTGTAAGCCACAGGCAGGGACTGCATCTAGTTCTATGTTCTGTACAGCGCCAGGTACATGGCTGGCGCTATATAAATGTTTATAATAATAATAATAATAATGCTTTATTTGCATGACCAATGGTCATTGCATAACAAACGAACATATAAAGAAAAATATACAAACATACACATTTTATATATAGAAAATATCCTTTAACAGTTTGGCTAATCTAACCCGAGACTTATAGGAAGCCAGCTACCCTTAACATCTCTTAGCATCACCTTGCTAGAGGATGTGTCTATGTCCTTAAGCTGTAATGTAAATCTCAGAAACAAAAATACACAATAGGCAATAGCATCAGTGATCATTTTACAGCTTGCTGAGTACGTGGGTATAAGAGAGCAAGCATTTCAATATCTACACATCTTTATATGCTATTGTATTTCACAGGCTAGATTGAACATTAAACTTTTGATGTCTTATTATCATGACAAGACAAGAATTGAAAATAGCACCAAACTGCAGGTAATTCATTTTCATGACAAGTTTGCAGTGTGAATGAGGAATAGCAAACACAAGCCATTCTCATTACTGTCTCAATACTGTTATCTCATTGTCCTCCATAGATGTCATACCTGGGGTAATCATTTCAGTGGGGTTTTTTTTTTTCTAAAAAGGATCATCTTTCATATTTCTAGATGTTCTTGAGCAGTCCAGTTATCGGTTCCAGCCACTTCCAAAAATTAATGTGCATTATCTTTGACCAGACTGTTCAAGAATTGCTTGTCAGCAATGATAAATAGTGATGAATATTTATGAAACATCTAAATTCTTCAGAAAAAAATAGACCCATTCTGTAAAAGTCAGATGATTCAGATCACATATGATGTGCTTGCAAATAGATATAGTAAGCCCATTTATAAAGCATTTTTAATGAATTGCAGAATATACATATAAGCCATAATTAGAGCTCTTGGGAAATGCAGTACCTAAATCTAATTTGCTGACATGCCAACATAAGGTCAAGTAAGTCTTTGCTTTAAAAAGCTTAAATAACTTGAGATCAGACACTTACATATTTTTCTGCAGTTTATACAATTACATATTCATGGGTAGAGATGTTCAATGACAGCTAAGAGAAAGAAAATTGCACATTCTAATAACGGCACAGGTGGCTTCAAACGCTGGTGAAACTTACTGCTCTGTGTCTATCATAATTGTCATCCTGTCTCAATTCACGCACTCCTCCTAGGGATGAAGGCTTCCCCATATGGTCTTGAAACTTTTTGTTTTGCCCACACACTTTTTGACTTCAACCACCCACCTGGTAGCGGGTCTCCTCCTTCGTCTTTTTTTTCTCTTTGAGTTCAATCAAGGATTTTTTTTATCCATTCTTGATTCATTGTTTCTCCTATATGGGCTTCCTATTGCTTTATTAGTTTTTCCCTTAAAATATTACATACTTTAATTCCAGATCTAATCTATTCACTCCTTTTCTTGTCCCTCTGAGGTTTCCCAGCATACATCTTTTCATGCTCCTTTGTGCAGTTTGAAGCTGTTGTGTCATTTTTGCATTCCATCAGTTCTGCATTGGTAGGTTGTCACTGGTAAGACCCTCCCTACGTCCTATTCACACTGCTTCAGAGCAGCAAGAGAGTATAAATGGATGATGTTTATGGTAATGTATCCTGGCAAGTTCAACCAAACTCTGAAAGCATGTGTTGGGTACTTGCCAACCTTCTTTTGAGCTAGTGTAACATTGGACCTTTTTGGAAGATATCCAACTCACTATCTCACTTATATTATATTCAAATTGTGTTCTTGGTGTTTATAACCCTTCACCTTTGTGATTTCTCTCCTGAAAAATATAAATATAAAAAATTAGGGGAAAATATATTTATTATACCCAACTTATGATTTACCATCGCCACTGACTAGTATGAGATAAATAATTCCTAGAAAATATTATTATTATTATTTATTATTAAACATTTATATAGTGCCAGTAATGTGACCTGGTGCTGTACAGAACATAGAAATAGATGCAGTCTCTGCCTGTGGCTTACAATCTAAAAGACAAGGAGGGGGAGATAGGGAGAGGGGACAGTGAGAGACAGACATTCAAGCGGATGTGAAGTCTCAGGTGCGTGTGCTTGGCTTGGTTACAATCAGGTTGGTTGCAGCAGTCTGCAGAGGAGGGCAGACAGTAAGTATATCGGGAACGACTAGCAGGCATTGGGAAAGGCGGTGAGGAAAAAGTGGGTCTTGAGGAGGGATTTGAAGGAGCGGGGGGAGGGGGCAAGGCGGATGTGGGTAGGGAGGGAATTCCAGTCATGGGGGGGGCAGCGAGGGAGAAGGGTCGAAGGCGGTTAGGTGAGCAGGACAAAC
>QEPC01003229.1:1170167-1188228 GCA_003113815.1 Sphenodon punctatus
CCTCCGCTCCTTCAAATCCCTCCTCAAGACCCACTTTTTCCTCGCCACCTTTCCCATTGCCTGCTAGTCATTCCCCATATACTTACTGTCTGCCCTCCTCTGCAGACTGCTGCAACCAACCTGATTGTAACCAAGCCAAGCACACGCACCTGAGACTTCGCATTCGACTGAATGTTTGTCTTCTCCCCTGTCTCTCCCACTGTCCCCTCTCCCTGTCTCCCCCTCCTTGTCTTTTAGATTGTAAGCCACAGGCAGGGACTGCATCTAGTTCTATGTTCTGTACAGCGCCAGGTACATGGCTGGCGCTATATAAATGTTTATAATAATAATAATAATAATGCTTTATTTGCATGACCAATGGTCATTGCATAACAAACGAACATATAAAGAAAAATATACAAACATACACATTTTATATATAGAAAATATCCTTTAACAGTTTGGCTAATCTAACCCGAGACTTATAGGAAGCCAGCTACCCTTAACATCTCTTAGCATCACCTTGCTAGAGGATGTGTCTATGTCCTTAAGCTGTAATGTAAATCTCAGAAACAAAAATACACAATAGGCAATAGCATCAGTGATCATTTTACAGCTTGCTGAGTACGTGGGTATAAGAGAGCAAGCATTTCAATATCTACACATCTTTATATGCTATTGTATTTCACAGGCTAGATTGAACATTAAACTTTTGATGTCTTATTATCATGACAAGACAAGAATTGAAAATAGCACCAAACTGCAGGTAATTCATTTTCATGACAAGTTTGCAGTGTGAATGAGGAATAGCAAACACAAGCCATTCTCATTACTGTCTCAATACTGTTATCTCATTGTCCTCCATAGATGTCATACCTGGGGTAATCATTTCAGTGGGGTTTTTTTTTTTCTAAAAAGGATCATCTTTCATATTTCTAGATGTTCTTGAGCAGTCCAGTTATCGGTTCCAGCCACTTCCAAAAATTAATGTGCATTATCTTTGACCAGACTGTTCAAGAATTGCTTGTCAGCAATGATAAATAGTGATGAATATTTATGAAACATCTAAATTCTTCAGAAAAAAATAGACCCATTCTGTAAAAGTCAGATGATTCAGATCACATATGATGTGCTTGCAAATAGATATAGTAAGCCCATTTATAAAGCATTTTTAATGAATTGCAGAATATACATATAAGCCATAATTAGAGCTCTTGGGAAATGCAGTACCTAAATCTAATTTGCTGACATGCCAACATAAGGTCAAGTAAGTCTTTGCTTTAAAAAGCTTAAATAACTTGAGATCAGACACTTACATATTTTTCTGCAGTTTATACAATTACATATTCATGGGTAGAGATGTTCAATGACAGCTAAGAGAAAGAAAATTGCACATTCTAATAACGGCACAGGTGGCTTCAAACGCTGGTGAAACTTACTGCTCTGTGTCTATCATAATTGTCATCCTGTCTCAATTCACGCACTCCTCCTAGGGATGAAGGCTTCCCCATATGGTCTTGAAACTTTTTGTTTGGCCCACACACTTTTTGACTTCAACCACCCACCTGGTAGCGGGTCTCCTCCTTCGTCTTTTTTGTCTCTTTGAGTTCAATCAAGGATTTTTTTTATCCATTCTTGATTCATTGTTTCTCCTATATGGGCTTCCTATTGCTTTATTAGTTTTTCCCTTAAAATATTACATACTTTAATTCCAGATCTAATCTATTCACTCCTTTTCTTGTCCCTCTGAGGTTTCCCAGCATACATCTTTTCATGCTCCTTTGTGCAGTTTGAAGCTGTTGTGTCATTTTTGCATTCCATCAGTTCTGCATTGGTAGGTTGTCACTGGTAAGACCCTCCCTACGTCCTATTCACACTGCTTCAGAGCAGCAAGAGAGTATAAATGGATGATGTTTATGGTAATGTATCCTGGCAAGTTCAACCAAACTCTGAAAGCATGTGTTGGGTACTTGCCAACCTTCTTTTGAGCTAGTGTAACATTGGACCTTTTTGGAAGATATCCAACTCACTATCTCACTTATATTATATTCAAATTGTGTTCTTGGTGTTTATAACCCTTCACCTTTGTGATTTCTCTCCTGAAAAATATAAATATAAAAAATTAGGGGAAAATATATTTATTATACCCAACTTATGATTTACCATCGCCACTGACTAGTATGAGATAAATAATTCCTAGAAAATATTATTATTATTATTTATTATTAAACATTTATATAGTGCCAGTAATGTGACCTGGTGCTGTACAGAACATAGAAATAGATGCAGTCTCTGCCTGTGGCTTACAATCTAAAAGACAAGGAGGGGGAGATAGGGAGAGGGGACAGTGAGAGACAGACATTCAAGCGGATGTGAAGTCTCAGGTGCGTGTGCTTGGCTTGGTTACAATCAGGTTGGTTGCAGCAGTCTGCAGAGGAGGGCAGACAGTAAGTATATCGGGAACGACTAGCAGGCATTGGGAAAGGCGGTGAGGAAAAAGTGGGTCTTGAGGAGGGATTTGAAGGAGCGGGGGGAGGGGGCAAGGCGGATGTGGGTAGGGAGGGAGTTCCAGGCATGGGGGGGGCAGCGAGGGAGAAGGGTCGAAGGCGGTTAGGTGAGCAGGACAAACAAGGGAGGGTGAGGGAGGGGACAGAGGAAGAGCGGAGAGCGCATGCAGGAGTGCATAGGGAGATTAGGTCCGAGAGGTTCATGTTAATCGAATCAGTTTTTAAAACTTGTTCTTCATTTTGTTCCTGTTATATGTTTGCTGTTCTTTAACTTTTGATGATGTCCATGACATGATTAAGCAGTATGGCTGCTGCAGCCATACAGATAGGTGTACTGTAACAGGACAGCTGGAGCTGGAGTGCCACCGCCCGCTCAATAACAGTGGCAACTTTTGAACAACATAGTAGAGGTGTGCACCAGGGGCCCATGTCATTTTTTTGTTTTTCATTTTCATTATTTAAATCTGTTGTTTTCATTTTCATAAATAGCAAATTTTTGTTTTCGTTTTTGCTGTCGTTTTCATTTTCCATTGGTTTCAATGGAAAACACATTTTCAGCTGTACCTTTTTTTTGTTTATTATATTTGGCTGAAACTAGGAGGGCATGTACCTCCAATGGAAGGCATTAGGTGTAACAAATTCCAAAAAGGTTGGATAAAGCGACTTTGCAGCCAGATTAGAGGCAGTAGGTAGAGAGCGTGAGGTGATGGAGGTCCCGTCTGGTCCATCTTTGTGGGGGCAGTTTCAGGAAGTGATGCCGGCCGATGCGGCGGAGGTCCTGGGGTCTGTGAGGGCCACTTGTTGTGAACTCAATCCATGCCCGTCCTGGTTGATGAAAGCCTCCAGGGAGGCGCTGGGAGTGGTGCTGGCGAGGGTAGTGAACACATTCATGCAGCAGGGGAGGTTGTTGCCCAGTCTCAAGGAGGCTGTGGTGCGCCTCCTGCTGAAAAAACCATCATTGGACGTGGACGCCCTCGCCAGTTACCGACCTGTCTCTAACCTCCCCTTTTTAGGGAAGGTTATTTAACGGGCGGTGGCACTCCAGCTCCAGGTGCATCTAGATAGCATCGGTTTCCTAGACCCGTTTCAATCTGGGTTTTGCCCTGGCTATGGCACCGAGACAGCGTTGGTGGCCTTGGTCGACGATCTCCGCCGGGAGATGGATGCAGGATGTTCGACATTTCTCATCCTACTAGATCTCTCGGCCGCTTTTGACACCGTGGACCATGGGCTGCTGTTGAGAAGGCTGAGTGAACTGGAGGGTCTGGAAGGGACTGTTCTTGAATGGTTCAGTTCAATCCTCTCGGGGAGAAGCCAGTGGGTGGTGCTGGGGGAGGAGACATCTTGCCCCTATGCCTTATCATGCGGTGTTCCGCAGGGTTCAATTCTGTCTCCGTTATTGTTTAATGTTTATATGCAGCCCCTGGGGGAGGTCGTGAGGTGGTTCGGGGTGCGTTGTCACCAATATGCTGATCATACTCAGCTGTACCTCTCTTTTTCAGCAGACCCAGACCCTGCTATCTCGGTGCTATCCCAGTGTTTGGAGGCCGTGGTGGAATGGATGTGGCAGAGCAGACTGAAGCTCAACCCCGATAAGACGGAGGTGATGGTGGTGGGGAGAGCAAAGGAGGTGATGACCCCCCTAATAGGGGGGGTTAACCCACCAATAGCTCAACAGGTCCGGAGTCTGGGGGTAGTACTGGACGCGGACCTCCGCCTAGAGCGGCAGGTGAAGGCAGTCGCAAAGGCTGCCTTTTGCCAGTTATATCTGGTGTGGAGGCTGTGTCCATTTGTCTCTGGCCCAGACCTGGCCTCCCTCATCCATGCCTTCATCACCTCGAGGCTGGACTATTGCAACACACTCTATGTGGGGCTTCCCTTGTGTTTGGTTCGGAGGCTGCAGCTAGTTCAGAATGCGGCGGCCCGTCTCCTTTCTGGGACGGGTCACTGGGAGCACATAACACCAGTGCTCCAGGCTCTGCACTGGTTGCCGATAGCGTACCGAGCCAGATCTAAGGTGTTGGTATTGATTTACAAAGCCCTGCCTGGCCTCAGTCCCTCATACCTCAGGGACCACCTTGCCCTCTGCGCCCCGAAGCGGCTCCTGCGGTCCGCCAGGGGTGCCTTCCTTGAGGTCCCCCGCATCAAGCGGGGGGCCACAATGGGGAGGGCATTCTCAGTGGCCGGGTGCATCTCTGGAAGTCCCTACCGGAGGAGACCCGCCTGGCCCGAAGCCTGTTAATATTTCGGCGAAAATGCAAGACCTGGCTGTTCGCCCGGGCCTTTGGGGAGGGGGGTGGGTAGTAGATTTTATTTCCCCCTATCCCAAGTAATCTATATCCCAGGCCCTGTTTTATGTTTTATTTTTAAATGTTTATATGGTATTTGAATGTGTTGGAGTGTTTAAATTGTATTTTATGATTGGAAGCCGCCCTGAGCTGAGTACAGGAGGGGCAGGGTACAAATTTAATAAATAAATAAATAAATTAATTAATTAATCCAATTGTATAAGCAGTTGAATTTTATATTATTTTGCAAACATCTTCATATATCATCTTAGCTGTAACGTCTTTGCCTCACATTTAATGTAGATGAAACTTGGAAAGTTTATACCCCTTCCCATGTTTACCATCTATGCCAAGTTTCAGAAGGATTGGAAAGGGTCCTGGTGGTATAAACAATTAACTTATAAATGTATGTCTGACTGTAACATCTTTGTAGTCCAACCAGTGTACATGAAATTTGGCAGAGCTGTATATCACACTTTCATGATCATGGAGGTGAGCAGGCCCTGCCTCCAGCCCCACCTCTAGCCCTACCCCCTACAAAGTTGGCAAGTGTTAGGCCAGTTTATCCTCCACCCCAAAGACATGGGAAACCCCCCAAGCCACAGCTCCAACAGGGGAGGGGGAACTCAGGTTCAGTGGAGCAGTGCATATGATAGCTGGGCTCCAGCTACTGCCTGAAAGTGGGCATGATCATCTCTGCCAAATATCAGAAAGATGTAATAATGGTTCCCAACTTTATATGCCTGCACAGCATATGCAGAGAAGGAGCCTATACCAGGGATTCTGCAGTATAAGATCGGTTTGTGATGCCAATTTGCCAGCAGAAATGTCAACCAAATATCCTCATTCTGTTCTGTGACCATCCCAACATCTCTCCCCCACTTATTACTGGGAAGTCAGAAGCATCTGTTTAGGAAAAAGTCAATAGAGACAGTCACAGTGCAGCCTCGATGTGTAAACTATGTCTCCTGATTGCTGGGATGCTATCTCCAAAGTCCCAGTTATGCCCTTTCTATGCCCGCCTGAGGGACGCCCCCTATGCCCACCTCAAAGTCACTACCGATTGGTCCTGTAAAGCTGGAAGTATGCAGTAATTGGCCAGTGAATGTGGCTGTCAGACTTTTGGGTTGCTCCACATCCTCCCTCCTATAGCCTCCCTCCCCATGCCATGCCAGGTGCCTGCCTCTGACTGGCACTGCATGTACTTCTATTTATCTGAATAATGGTCTTCAAGGGGACAACTTCAATTGCTTATAAAATTGGTTCCCTTTATCAAATTGTCCTGTAGTTTGGCAAAGATGACAGGGAAGGTATGTGATACATTCTTGCCAAATGTCTTGTAAACAGGATAGAATATAAAAATGTTAGAGCTGGAAATGTATTTAGTTAATATCTTATATCATCAGGACACTTTATCAAATTTTTCTGAAAATTGTCAGGAGTGTTAAGCTTGTGGAGGGACATGATTTTCACAGGTTTCATGCAAATTGAATCAAAAATAAAGAAGTTGTAGCCATAAATGTGTATGGAGCTTTTCTTAAAGTCACAACATTCAATTGCTTCTAAAATCGGTTTCCTTTATCTAACTCATTTGAAAATAGGTACAATTAGTGCCCTCCATAGGGGGTACAAGCTCCCCAAGTTTCATCAGAATTGAATGGGAATAAAAAAAAGTTATAGCTGGAAATACATTTTTTAGTTTTTTCCCTTTATTTGAAAAACAAAATGTTATTTTAATTTTTATTTTATTATTATTTGTTGTTTTCATTATTGCAATAATGATAATGAAAATGACAATTTTCATAATCATTATTTTAATAACAAAAATGACATGCACATCCCTGCAACATAGTTTTCCGTCCACAACTGTGAGATCTTTCATTTCAGAAAACAAAAAAATGTAACTGGCGTTGATTTCCTGTGTGTTTTACCTACCCAGTTTCTAGGTAAGTCTGGAAAATTCTCTGTAAGAAGATAGTAAGGTATCTAGGTCAAAAGTCCTTAAGAAGTGAATGGAATTTTCCATAAGTCATACCACAGAGGTTTTTAGTTCATTTTAGCTGTGGAAAAGTAAGCTTTGAGGTAAAGTACAGATTGTAATTACATATAAATACTGCATGTTAACATTTTCACAACCAATAATTATGCTAAAAAACTGCAGAGCTGGCTAAAAATCTAAGATGCCAATAGAAAAATGTTACGTCTTGGGATATAAAATGGTTGCAGATAATGACAATGAGTAAAAGTAATGGATCCTTATGTTCTGTATTTTCCAGGTAAGTAGAGAATTATCAGAACACATGCAATCAACTAACTTTACCACTAATTGAGTCATGTGGACTGTAATAGACCATACAAATATCTGACATCCAAAATTCATTTTCAAGACTTTTGAATAATGTGTCTGTGACTAGTTGAATTTGCATCATATTTCATTTATTATATTTTACTATATTTGTTATGGCTGTTTCTAGAGGCTCCAACACTTTGGGTAAAAACAGATGTGGCAGCTGACCACTGCGGCTGGCTCTGCCACAATTTGTCCCAAATCTCATCTGCACATTCATGCAGGCACTGTAAGATGTTGGCCCGGGATTGCCCCAGGCTATATTGGTGGCTAGGCTGGGCTCTGACCTCGGGAAACCTCCATAGTCAGGCCTGGCCGACTGAGCTAAAGTGGGCCAAAGCAGGCTATTGCATAAGTTCTGCCCTGTCTTGACCCAACCTGGATTGGGGCCCACCATGGCTGGCTGTCATTGGCCATCATGGTTGCCCAGCATGGGGGGGGGCAGGGCACTGGGAGTAGTGCAGGGGTGGGGCTGGTCTCCTGCATGTCTGTTGTGGCCCTCCCTGGGCCACGCAGGTGAAGGGATTGCGGCCTGGCTTGCAGGCATGTGTGTTTGGTGATTTAACAAGGTCCAGACCATGTCCACCATGGATTTCCTCCCCAAGCCAGGTTGTGAGAAGGGCTGCACCGAATAGGCTTTCCGGGTACTCGGACTGAGTTCCGAGTACCCAGTCCGGGTACTCAGTCAGAATTCAGAACGTTATCCAAGGACCCAGAATTTGGAACTCAGAACTTTGGACCTCAGATAACCTCAGAACTTGAAATCGCAGAAACCGGAACTACTCAGCGCCGAGTGCACCCACTTTAAAATCATTATGCCAACCAAGCAGTGCCCAGAAAAGCAGGCTATCAAGAGAGGGACAATCGCTCAAGAAGACAAATCCACAGAAGTGCAACTGCGGGCAGAAATCCCCCCCCCAAAAAAAAACAGCAGTACTGTACCCACAGCATGTCCCACCATCAGCAGTGCACCCACTTTGAAATCATTATGCTAACCAAGCAATGCCCCGAAAAGCAGACTAGCAAGAGGGAGACAATTGCTCAAGAAGAAAAACCCACCACAAAAGTGCAACTGCGGGCAGAAATCCAACCCAGCAGTAGTGTACCCACAGCATGTCCCACCATCACCAGTGCACCCACTTTAGAATCATTATGCATTGCAAACCAAGCAGTGCCCAGAAGAGCAGGCTAGCAAGAGCGGGATAATCGCTCAAGAGGACAAACCCACCACAAAAGTGCAACTGTGGGCAGAAATCCCTCAAAAACCCAGCAGTAGTGTATCCACAGTATGGGCCACCATCAGCAGTTCACACGTTTAAAAATCATTATGCCAACCAAGGCCTCTAGGGTGCTGCCAACTTTCCAACAGGCAGTGCATGCAGTACCAGCACCCAAACTTTAAGTTTATTTGGCATTGGTGGCAACCCCCCGGCATTACCCCTAGTATATGGACAGCCCAGACCAGGGGAAGCAGAGCTAGGCAGATCCCACTGGTTACTATGGTGCTAAGCAGTGCAAGCAGCAGGTGGCAGTGGCACCTGCTTATTTTTTTAAAAAAAGGCATGGCATTGGTGTGGCACTGGTAACTTGGACAGCCCAGGTCAGGGGAAGTGGAGCCAGGCAGAGATCCCTCTGGCCTCCATGGTGCCTGCCAAACAGCAGGCAGCAGCAGTATGGCACCCACTTATTTATTTTTTTTAAATTAAAAAATAATCATGGCATGGCACTGGAAACAACTAGCCCCTATCCCCCAGCATTGCCCCTATGGACCGGACAGGCACACACACCCCTCAAGCCAATTAGTTACAGATCAACAGTGTAGCGCATACAGCTAAATTCACCAAAGAGAATGGAAACTGGCTGTGCAGCCACTTTTATTTTGGCATATCCATCACTCAGTTGTACCCTCCCATACCCCTCTCTAATCCACTACTTTAAACACAAGACCATCCTTTTCTTATCTTTCCTCCATCTTTACATCTCATAACCTACAAATATTCCGAGCTTTTAAAATTTACCAAGGCATTTTAACGTTATATTCATTTCATCTAATTTAACTTTATTGTTCTCAAGGTAATTTTACAAGTGACCGATATCTCCCCCACTCCCAAATTATAAAGCTTCTCTACTGGAAATGAATAGGTGTACTTATTAGTACTTTCCCCCCCTATTTTTTCTTTAAGAAAAAGAAGAGAGAGAGAGAGAGAACCTGTTAGAAGGAGAATCCATGGGCAATAGAGTTTACCTCTTTTGACATATTGATAAAACACCTTTTTGTTTTCTGGAAGCATCACTCTGCTTCTTTGTAGATGCCCCCTGAGGAAATTTCTTATTGTTGGAACTTTCCTACAGGGAACCTCCTGATGGGCCTCCCATTGGGAGCTTCCATAGTTTGGATGTTTTTGTTATAAGACCCGTGATAAAAGTTTTCACTTAAACAAGTGCAAAATCTCTGTTAACTATGACTGAGAAATATTCGTTTTGTGATACATCTTGCAGGATGGGCTTTCTGGTGATAATTCTAGGAATCAACACCATTTATATATTATTTTTATAGTGAGTTTTGGATAATTCAGTGGCCTCTTCTTCATATTTCTGGTCTGTATTCACTCCCTCATTCCCCTTTCTAGTGTGCTTTGGACATTATCGCTAAAACTATCTTCTTCCCAAACATCCTCCAGATGTTACATACATGCTACAGTTTTGATTCATTCTCAAGGCTTTATGCTAATCTGTTCCTACAGAGAAGTCACAGATTTCCACTGGATATACTGTGCCTATGTTCTGCTGATTCCTCTCTCTCTTGTATCCTTTGCCTGTGGTTCCTTAGACCTGGAAGATTGTCCTTCTAGAGTATAGCCACACAAGATGGTTTTGCAATGTGGGCAGCCTTACCCCAGTTTGGGTACCATCACCACGTGATGCAGTGGCTCGTGTGCTTGGCAGCCACCAGATATTCACCCCACTCTCAGGCAGGTTGGGTAGCTGACTACAACACCCTGTGTCCTCTGAAAAAACCAGGGACACAGGGCATAGTAACCTTGCCTAAAGTGAGGTAAAGCATAGTAACCTTGCCTAAAGTGAGGCAAAGCTGCCTTAATCACAGTACCACGCTGCTTGTGGAACCAGTCCCCATCTGCCATGTCCCATGGTGAAGTCTGCCATGGGGCTTCAAGTGACAGGCACTGTTGTCATTCCCGTGTGGCCATGTCACGGCCAGGAGCAGGATAGTGGGCAGGCTGGAGGAGGGTGGGTGGGGTGGAACATTCACATGTGTGGCCGGTGCCTTGCCCTGCCCCGGGGCATGGCAGGACGTCTGATAGCAGCCTGGTTTCTCCATGGGGGTGGGGACCATGTGTCCTGCTGTCCACACTGGCCTTAGTATGGTGGCTGCCATTGCCTGCCCTGGGGCTGCCTGGCTCATGTGGCTGCATGAGTTAATAAAGCCTTTTATAAATTCCACCTCAAAACTCTCTTCTATTAGCTCTCCTTCTATGACTAATCTCACCTGCAGTGCGGTATTTGTTGCTTTTGCCACACTTCATCATATTGAAATACAAAACAAATAATAAAAAAACTAAGGGGAAAAAGAGATCTGAAAAAATATTACCCAAGGCTTTCTGAAGAGTAGCTTTCCCATTCCATGAGTGTGTGTTTGTGTGCATGGATGTGAGTGTGGGTGTGTGTGTGCATGCATGTCTTTCTCCCCACTCTTTCTCCTTGTCCCCTGCCATTTCTTATAAGGCCTTTTAGGCTCAATCTCACAGTTCTTTTGTAAGAGTCCTACTGAAGTAAATAATGTTTCTAAAAACAAAACTTTCAGGACTTTGGCATCACAATTTCCCATTTGTATTAACTGCATTTCAAAGTAGTTTGGGGTGCAACGCAGTACAACTATGATTATCTAAGGCCTTCATAAGTGTAACAGGGCAAATGGGTCTGGCGCTGGAACTCCCTCTGCTGGGCAGCGAAGTGCAGTCTCCAGCTAAGACTGTGAGACTGAAGTCAAAGACTTTGGGCATGCTCATTGTGGCAATTTCAGGGTGCCTGAATGAGCATGCTTGGGGAAAATATGCTCAGTCTAAGGGTGGTGGCTACTGTTGAGCTGGGTCTTTGAGTCTGCAGCCTTGGAGCATGAGATCTAGTTCAAGTGCCGGTGTAGTGTGATAATAATTGGTGAAGCCAAAAAGGAGTTACTAAGCATTAAAAAATCGGTTCTGCTGGTTGGCGAATGTGCAGTTGAGAAACCACTGACCGCCAAAAAACAGCATAAGGTAGGTGGCGATGGGTGGAGGTGGGTGTTATGCAGGATCACACACGCACCCCCACCCATCCCACTCAGTGTTCACATGGGCAAACACCAAGTGGACACCCATCCCACCCACCCACCACCAACCGTTTACACGGACGCCCCCACCACCACACACCCGCCTGAGGGCAGGGGGGTGGGGGAGTGGACATCTATACTCTTCATTGCATCACTAGATGGTTGATTAGACTTCTGGCAGTTGAATTACTTTTTTGTCCTTTCCTTCTTGGGATTCTCTGCACACTTCCCTACCTATACCAGGTGCCCTTTAAGAAGCCATCAGAATCCTCAATTATCCATTCACTGTTCTTAAACGTTATATATTATCTGAAATAGTTAAACTCCCAGATGGAGTCAGAGGGTTTTGGCCGAGTGAAATTGAAATAAAGGAGGTGAGGAGTTCTACCTGTATATGTCTTAAGGATATTTCATTCATATACCATTACTTTATTGAGTAATAGGTCTGCTAGATTGATAAATAGTCTGTTCCAAAGTCTGCTTAAGCCAACTGGGTTTACTTCTTTGAACTTGTTATTTGGGGAACTAAGGTTTATATGTCTGCTTTTAAAATTACAACTAGAGTTGAAATGAATTTCTGTAGCTAATATAGTAACCAAAGAATTTGTCCACTTTGATCTGGGTCCACCAAAATATCAACTGCTATATGTTCCCACTTTATTGCATATTCAAAGTTTATTCCAGTTGGTTATTTTGTTTATTTCAATAATTTTGAGTGGATTATTTAAGTATTTTGGCTACCTTGCTTTGGTACTATTAGCACTATCACACATGCACAATAGCCAAAATGAGGTGACTGAGATACAGAAATAACCAACCAGAAATAACTGAAATACCAGTAAAAAAATAAAGTACTAGATGCTAATTGTCTGCTCTAACATCCACAGAAGTTCATAGAAAGTCTCCTGTTGATTTCAATGAGTTCTCAAACAGGCTCTAAATCACTTTATACCTTCAGAACTGTAGCAGAGTTGTGAAGCTAAGTGTAATTTGTCTGATCCTACAAACATCACAAACTGATCAACTGATATTGTAATCTAATTTGAGGGAAAGAAAATAACTGAAATACCAGTATAAATAAAGTAGCCAAATAGTTATATCCAAATAAATGGTAATGCAGATATCGCTTTCAGTTGTAAATATTGTTCAACACTTCCCACCAGATATTTGGTTACCCTAAAAGGCAAATAATATCCTCAAATATCAATTCCACTATTCATTTTACCTGTAATTGTAACTAAATTTGGTTCTGAAGTTCTATGAAGATTATGGTTGTAGATTTTTAAAAGTATCCCAAGAATATTGCATCCCATGGTGTAGCAAAGCTGCGGTTGACCGGGCTCACGTCCCAGTTGTGGGTCCCTCTAAGGACACAGAGCCAGGGGTCTTCCTAAGTGGCAGTCCCTCCAAGACTTCTCCAAGCACTTAATTAGGGAATTTTCTTTCTCTAAAATGAGTAGGGATGGGCGAACGCAGTTCGGAGTTCGGCCCGAACTTGGCCTGTTCGGATGACCGAACTCGAACCCGAACCCGAACGTGAACATACCGAACAAACCTAACACCGAACGGCGAAATGGCCAAACAGTTCGGTCAGTTCGGATCGCGTGTTCTGGTGAGTTCAGGTGGCAAAAAACGGTTCACTGGAAGGTCAAACATGACAGGGAGGTGTCAGTCACTGAGGAGCAGACTTCCAGGCACCAGGGGCGGAGAGGCTTGCAAGAAACTAAACTAATTATCTGCCTGCCCCCTTCCCAACACCTTCTGAGCTAGTCACTGTTCCTGAACAGCAGGCGTTGAGTAGGATATTTAGATTGCTTTAAGTTTCATTTCAGTTTTGTACTGAAATGAAATTTAAACCATAAACTGAAACCTTGTGTTATGCACTGTACAGACTCATTGAGTATGTATGTATTTCACTACAGACTCCTCTTCTGTTTGTGATTCCCCCACATCACATATATATGGGATGTATATATATATGGATATGGATATGGGATGGGGGGGATAGATAGTAGAGTGTTGTAGGAGTTAGCTTAGTGATAGAGATAGCATTAGTGATTTAGTTTTAGTGTTTGTAGGAGTAGGTCTGTGTACTTATAAGATAATCCATTTAGTTCATAGCATTTAGAATAGTTAATAGCAGTTAGATTTAGTGTAGATAGATAGATATAATATTAGATTTTTAAAAAATCAAATAAAAAACAAAAGAAAACCATATAAAACCCAATAAAAAACCAAAAAAACATATAAAAAACAAAAAAACACCCATAACAACATTTCCTGAATGGCCGAACGGCCGAACTGAACAGCCAAACAGCCAAACTGAACGGCCTGTTCGGACGACTGAACCGAACAGCCGAACCCGAACTCGGCGAACTAGCCGAACGGCCGAACCGAACGGCCGAAGTGAACGCAGCCGAACCGAATGGACGAACCGAACGCAGCCGAACCGAATGGTCGAACTCGAACCGCAATCTGTTCGCCCATCCCTAAAAATTAGATCAGTTTTTCCCCACTCTGGGCAGCGAGGCCACACGATGCAGTGCATTGTGTGGCTGGCACCCGCCAGATGTTCCCCAGCCCCGGGGTGTGGAGAGCAGTTGGCTACTATTTGGCATGTCCCAGTAAAAAATTGGAGGACGCATCATAGAGCAGTCACCCCCAATTGGGACTCCCAAGTGGGGCAAGGCTTCCCAAGGGCAGGACAACCCATGCGTGCAGGATGCAATTGCCACGACATGTGCAGAGCACCACTACAGGGCCTTGAGAAGCAGGTGCTCTTGCCCATCGCGTTCAGTCACGTCATGATGAGATTTCTGTCGGGCTAGGGGAAAGAGGCGGGGCAGGGCTGGGCAGTTACTTCTGTGGCTGGCACCACAGACCACCCTAGTCATGGCTCCGGCCAGCCTGCCCAGCTTCCCCACGACTGTCTGCTCTCTGTGCTGGCCCTGCAGCATGGTGGCAGCAATTGCCTGCCACGAGGGGATCAGGCAGGGTGTTGCCACTAGATGAGGAATCCAGTTTTAGCCAATTACATTCAAAATAGTCTGGAAAGCAGATTCTGTGTGAGAGAAAGAAGATTTAACAAATTTCCCTACAGATTTCTATTATCTTTGGGTGTTCACAAATGTGACGCTGGTCCGGTTTGGCCAGCTCTGGCCCTCCTGGGCCAGCGCTGGCCCCATCCAGTCTGTCCCAGACCTGCTAGATGTGGTCCTGGTTCAAACCCTGGTGGGGTTGGCAGCTGGGCTGGAAGTATGGGCAACGGTCCAGCACCACGATCCGCCCAGGCAGGCTAGAGCTGGACAAACTGGCCAGGTGCGTCTGTTTGCATGCTCACCTGGTGCAGCATCGGGGGTTACCATAGCAGCCAGTCATGACTGCCTGTTATTGGAAACCATGGCTGCCCATCATGGTAGGGGGCGGGAGCACTTTCAAAAATTTTTTTAACCCTTACAGCACCAGGACTGAAAATCCCTAATTGAGTTTGGGATTAAACTTTTACCTCAGTGGGTGGATGGTGCTAAGACAGATACAAGAGAAAAGGTTATTGAATTGTTTGGGTTAGAGCAGTTTTATTATCAGATTCCTAGAGAAGTTCGGTTAAAAGTAAAGGATAGGGTTCCTGTGACTGTAGCACAGGCAGCTGTTGATGCTGAACAGGGATGGATTTGAATAGAGGGCTTCACGGGTAGGTGGAGATAATAAGAGATTACAACAAGGGTGGGGGGAGGGGAGAGAATTTATACAAAAAGGGGGAAAGATTCTCCAGACAGGGAGTAGACGAGAGCTCCAAATATGATTAGCCCTCCTAATTGGAAAGAAAGGGCTTGTTTCAGCTGTGGGCAAACAGGTCACTTTAAAAACAATTGCCCAAAACTGCAGAATACACAAGCCTTTAAATCCACCCAATTCTTATCAACAGTAGAAAAGATTGCGGAAGACTCAAGGGAAAAAGAGACTCATATTTGTGGGTTTGTACTAATCAATTCAGAGAAAGTAAGTAGCTTGTTTCAAGAGCCGGTAATAGTAACGAACAAAGTTATTCTAGGTATGCTGGATACTGGACCTTCAGTGTCTTTGATAAGATCTGACTTGGTATCACTCACTGACATCATTCTAGGGAGATAATTTGAGATAGAGGGTGTAGGAAGTTGCCCCTTTGAGGTCCTGCTAGCTCATTTATCCATCAAATGGAGAGGGTGGAGAGGTTTGTACAAAGTGGGAATAATGGAGAAACAGTTTATCCCCATGATAGTAGGAAAAGATATATTGGGTCCAGAGGTCCAGATTTGTATGGTAACTCGCAGTCAGAATTGGCAGGATGTTTCGATGAATAGGACCCAGAAAAAAGTCATCCCTGCTAGGAAAGAAAGGCAGTACAGGGAAACAAAGGGAGATAAGTTCAGGGATCCAGAAGCAGCTGTAGGTCTGCAAAGAGAGAGTATGGCAACAGATAGGGAAATGGAAACCCAAGGAATTCAGAGTACTTTACCACTTGTAGAGGTGACTCCCATAGAAAGGGAGGATGGTAATATTAGCAGTCCAGAAAGATTTGAGGTAGAGAAGGATAGTGATATACAGACATAAGAACTGGAAAAGGAATGCGTAGGGGGAATCAGAGGCATTAAGGCAAGAAACCCTTGAAAATCCTAGCTTAGAGACCTTTAGGAATAATGCAAAGGTACAGGAATATCTATTTACAGATTATATGAAGGAACAGGTAGTATGGGGAAATGGCCTGTTGTACCGACAGTTGACTGGGAACCTTTAAAGCAGTTAATTGTACCTCAAAAGTTCAGATTAGGGCTATTAAAGATGGCACATGATTTGCCCTGTGCGGGTCACTTAGGAATAAGTAGAACAAGACAGTGGTTGATGGCAAACTTCTTTTGCCAGGAATTAACCATCAAGTTAAAAATTACTGCAAGTCCTGTGTAACTTGTCAGAGAATAGACAAGAGTGGGCATAGGACTAAAGCACCCTTGCAGCCTTTACCTATAATAGGGCAAGCCTTCTACAGGATTGGGAGGGATATAACCGGTCCTTTCTCTAAGCCTACGCATAGAGGGAAGAGATTTGTCTTGACAGTAGTAGACTTTGCCATTAGATACCCAGAGGCTATGGCTTTAGCTTCCATAGAGGCACAAGCAATAACAAAAGCTTTACTGTGCATTTTCTTTCCGGTTGGGGTTCCCTATGGAGATCCTTTCAGATAGAGGAACTAATTTTCTGTCCAAAGTGATGGAGTATCTTTGGACATGCTGTGGAGTTAAACATTTGAAGACCACAGCTTACCATCCCTAAACCAATGGGATGGTGGAGAGATTTAATTCCACTCTAAAAGGAATGATAAAGACCTATGCAGACTCTCATCCCAATGATTGGGATGTAAAGTTGTCACACTTATTGTTTGCTTACAGAGAAGTGCCCCAGGAGTCAACAGGCTTCTCACTATTAGAACTGATGTATGGAAGAAGGGTGAGGGGATCTTTAGACTTGGTTAAGGAAGGTTGGGAAGGGAAACTAGCTGAGCATAAAACCTCGGTAGTGGAATATGTTTTAAATCTCCGAAAGAAAATAGAGGAAATGTTACAGGTCATTCAAAAGAATTTGACAAGAGTACAAAGGAATCAAAAGACTTGGTATGACAGAACCGCATGAAATACGGAGTTTGAATTGGGAGATAAGGTCTTCCTCTCTCAGTGTACTGACAATTTAAAAGCTGCCTAGGAAGGCCCTCATATCATTAGGGACAGACTTGATGGGAGTGTTTTGTTTTTGTTGTTGGTTGGTTGGTTTCACTGGCTCTCATTCTGGAGGGTAGCAAGATGTTTTAATACATTCTGTCCCCAAATGCCCTGACAAATTGAGGCCTAATCTAGTTTAAGGGCAATTTCTCACTCCTGTTCATGAGTTAAAACATGACTTTTCAATTAAAAAATCTTTTAATTTAAAAATCTTTTAATTGCTGCTCCTAAGCAGCAATTAGTTATTATCAAGCTCTTCGGGTTTCAGTAATTGCTATCTTGAAAAGCCTGGGGTGATGAGCAGTCAAATAAAGCCAATAATTTTGAGAGACATAATGATAATCAATAATCATACTATAAGCTGTAGACCAGGGTTTGTTCCACAATTATCCTATAATAAATATCTGTGGAATTGGCTAAAACATCTGTTTTAGACAACAGACTGTTCCCTAGCTATTAATAAAGTGGTTACCACTTTATTTGTTTTTGAATGTCGGTATGGGCTACTGACCACCAACTGTGTTGCAGTCAGTTCAGCTACCAGAACCACTATTGGAAACCTTCTTTTCATTTTAACATGTAAGGCAGGAGTGGGGAACCTCAAGCTTAAGGGCTTATGGGCAAATACAGACCATAGTGTTATAAGGGCCGAGCCATAGGGCCGTGGGTGTGGCCCTTGGGTGAGGGTTTGGGGAAGCTGACTATGGGATAGGGCGAGTGGTTAGGGTATATGTTGATGGGGTTGGGGGAAGTTTGAGGGGAATATGACTCCTCCCCTGCATATGTGGGGGCTGAGGGGGGATTGGGTTGGGGTGGGTTGGGCATGTCTCCCTGGTGAGAGAAGGGGGTTCGACCCAATAAGG
>QEPC01003229.1:1189500-1208366 GCA_003113815.1 Sphenodon punctatus
GTCCAAAGATGGTTTCTTCAGCAGGGGGCGCACCACCGCCTCCTTGAGGCAAGGCGACAACCTCCCCTGCTGCAAGGATGCGTTCACTACCCTCGCCAGCACCTTCCCCAATGTCTCCCTGGAGGCTTTCACCAACCAGGACGGGCATGGGTCAAGTTCACAACAAGTGGCCCTCACAGACCCCAAGACATCAGCTGCTTCGGCTGGTGTCACTTCCTGAAACTCCCCCCACAAAGCTGGACCAGACAGGACCTCCGTCACCTTGTGCTCTTCCCCTACTGCCCCTAATCCGACGTCAAAGTCGGTCTGAATCCGAGCAATCTTGTCTGCAAAGTAGCTGACAAACTCCTCACAGCAGGCTTGGGACAGGTCCCCATCCAGGCGAAGGGAGGCCGGACTAACCAGCCCCCGCACCACCTGAAACAGCTCCGCTGGGCGGGACTTCGCAGACGCTATGAGGATGGCAAGGAACTCCTTCCTTGCCATCCTCACAGCCTCAACATAGCACCGCAAATGGGCCCTATGGAGAAGATGGTTGGAGTCAGATCGAGTCCGACGCCAGCGTCGCTCTAACCTCCTGCCTACACGCTTCATACACCGAAGATGAAGAGTTCTGTCTTGGTCATATTAAGCTTGAGTTGGTGGCGAGACATCCAAGCAGAGATATCAGAGACAGTGATATGAGTCTGGATGAAGGAGGAGAGCCCCTCGTAGAGCGCATTACAGTAAATCGAGCCTCAGGGTGATGAAAGCATGGATGACAGTGACCAGATCTAAACCAGGAAGAAAAGGCTGCAACCTCCTCACCAGATGGAGTTGGTGAAAAGCACTCCTGACCACTGCTGCCACCTGACAATAAAGTCACAGTAAGGGATCCCAAAGCAGTCTGAGGCTGTGAACCTGAGTGACCAGAGGGGGCTGGACCCCATCAATGACAGGTGTCCCAATCCCCTCCAAGTCACACGACTGGCCAGCCATCATCACCTCAGCCTTGTCAGGATTCAGCTTCAATCGGCTCTTCCTCATCCAGTCCCTGACAGCAGCCAGGCATCGGGTAAGCACTGAGACTGCGGGACCTGAGTTGGATGAAAAAGAGAGGTAGACCTGAGTGCCATCAGCATATTGATGACACCTCACCCCAAGTCTCCAAATGACCTGACCCAGTGGCTTCAGATACACATTGAAAAGCGGGGGACAGAGTAGAACCCTGCGGGACACCACAGGAAGGGTCCCGAGGAGATGATGAGCAATTGCCCATCACCACCTGCTGGGACCTGGCTGACAGGAAAGAGCAGAACCACTTAAGAACAGTCCCGCTCACCCCGGCCAGGTCCCACAGTTGTGCCAACAACACCTCATGATCAATTGTATCAATGGCCTCAGCTCAGAAAGATATAGCAAGATCAACAAGGTAGAATTCCCCTTGTCCATCTCCAGGCACAGGTCATCAACCAAAGCCAGAAGCGCAGTCTCCGTGCCGTACCCAGGACGAAAACCTCACTGGAACAGGTCCAGGAATCCGATAGCATCAAGATGATCCTGGGGCTGTCAGGCCCATTCAATAACCTTCCCTAAAAAGGGAAGGTTAGAGACAGGCTGATAGCTGGCTGGGGAGTCAGCATCGAAAGATGGTTTCTTATGCAGGGGCTGGACTACCGCCATTTTAAGAGTGTCCAACAACCTCACCTCCCCTAGGGAGGCGTTGACAACCCCAGCCAACAATGGTCCCAATGTCTCCCGGCTGACTTTCACCAGCCAGGACAGGCAAGGATCTATTTCACAACTGGCAGCCCTCATCGCCCCAAGCAACGTCCTCACATCGGTGAATCATACCAATAAATAGAACTAGACTGAGCTTTCATGACCCCAAACTCTGACTCTGCAGTTAAAATGGTAGCACCCAAGTCATGAGGAATACAAGCGATTGTGACTGCAAAGCAATTGATAAAAATGTCACAATGTGCAACAGATGACCCCATTTCCTGGTGGAGTCAGGCCAGGTTAACTAGGACCCTCACAACCCAGAACAGCTCCACTGGATGAGACTTTGCAGACACTATGATAATGGAGAAGAAAGCTTTCTTCGCCACCATTACAGCCACGGCATAGTTCTTCAAAAATGATCTATGCTGCAATCATTCAGCTTCAGCACAAGTCAAGTGCCACCTGCTTTCTAACTGTCTACCCTCCCACTTCAGCCACCTCAGTTTTTTGGTAAACCAGGGGGACCTGTGCTGACTAAGTGGTGCCAGTGGACGCCTGGGTGCAACCATGTCAATGACCATGGTCAAGGTGTCATTCCACAAAGTGATCAGATCATTGACAGAGCAGCCATCAAGGTCAGTGTGAGATTTCTGAGATTTCCCCAGAGATTTCTGAAAACAAATTGGATTGCTAAGGGTCCACCTACTCCGAGTCATCAAAGATACCGGCCAAGCCCCTGCAGCATGTTATCACAGACAACACTGAACTCCTTGGGGGATATAGCAGGATATAACCTAACCATTATGTAGCTGAGTAACAACAGGAGAATAATTATAACAGGTTCAACAGGTGCAGTCGCAATGGTGCTCACAAGTCTGGGAGACCCACATGTGTAAAATGCATATTGCACTGGAGTGGATTGGCAGGGGGCCCAGTTAATCTTCTGCACCAATTATGTTGGCCCATTGCCAAGCTCAGCAAAGCCAATTATGTTGGCTTATTGCTACCTAGATATGTCCCTGGTAATAACAGTCCAAAGTGAGGGGGCAGACAGTTCCCCACTTCTGCCCACCTCTCCCAAGATAGTGGTGGCTCAGCTACTCATCTAATAAATTCAGATGCCAAGGAAAGAAGAGTAGCACAAGAGAGTCTGGTCCTTAATTTTGCAACTTTTATAGCAGCAACATCGAGACCATCATCACAAGGTCTATGGGGGGCTGAATTTTCTGATGGCCTACTCCATTTCCTGTATAGAGGGATGGCAATGGCAGGTGACTTTCCTGTTGTGAACCAGCTTTTGCTTTACATCCTCTGCTAGATGTCAGGGGATTGGACTAAATGGCCCTTGAAGTCCCTTCCAGCTCTTCAGTTCTATGATTCTATGGTCACTTTTATACGAGGCGCTGAAAAGCACCTCCCGAGTCCTGTGTTGAAATAAAAGCCGCGCGGGGACTGTTTACGTGCTCCCTGCGCTGCCAGAAGTGACATGCTCCTTTCCTCTCAATGCGGGACTCAGGAGGCGCTTTTCAACGCCTTCTATAAAGGCGGCCAAAGAGGCGTCTAAGTATGCCTGTTAGGATGCTTCATTTGACTGGATCTTATAATAAGGCCTTTGGATTGCTATGCAATATTGATTACACAATACTAACTCTATCTGTTAAAGCCAATTATGTTGGTGTATCAGCACTAGCTGGTTTTTTATTGTCTGTATATGTGAAATATATCTAAGCAGTTCATTAAAACCTGTGTATACATGCAGGCAAATGAGAGGATGCACAAAATATGAATTTTAATAATATACTGGAAAAAGTAAACTAATGCCATTGTATAAATTCATTGAGATAGGGCTGGTAAGGACCATTTGAATTATCTATGCTCATTTTACAGAACCTATCCCTACATAATTCATTCTAATGTCTTCTAGGTTGGTAGGGACTACAGCAAAACATACCTTATATCATCAACGTCTATGCAAGACCTTTTTGCTTTTTAACTACCTTTCTAATAAACTTTCATTTGTAGTTCTATTGCCTGACTGTAAGTAAAACTAAAAGCTTCCTTTGTCCATCTGATGTTTAAGAATTGTGTCATCCTTAGGTGTGCGACCACTGCTCAGCATAGTATGTTTGAAGGTTTTTTTTTAAACATATGGTGCACATCTGATCCCCGTGTTTACAGAGGTTTCACAGTTTAGCCTACTTACAACCAAGAGAGACAGAGGGGTATTGTGGTGATGTGTGACATAGTGTTATCAACTGCAAAATCTTACATGAATTAAAAGGTCATTTAATTTTATTTCCTTATACATATTCATTTATTTGTAAAGGTGATGCTAACGAGTTGGAGCATGACTATGGTATTTCAAAACATACAGATTGATAGAAATATAATAAACCAGTTGTAAAACTAAAATATTTACCAAAGTAAGGGTGGAGATTCCAAGGCATTTAACATTGGCATAGCTTTGCTGCCACTGAAGTCAGTGTTAAAACTCCTGGGATTTCAATGGAAACCAGAGTTAGGCCAAGGCTGGATGCTAAGGAAATATAATTATTATTCTATACACAAAAAAACCTTTGGTTTAAGAGAGAAGTAGAAGTTAAAGCCATTACAAATTAAATCAAGCTCCAAAAAGCATGGAAATTGTAAGTTAAGGCTCCTGCCTTAACTTCTGTGCCATGTAAGCAGTAAAGACATTGGACAATCTCACACAGGCCATTTTTATATAGACGGGGGGGGGGAGGGAATGAGTATGCTCACACGGTGGGTGGAGGCGTGTGTGTATCCTTTCACATGGACCCACCTCCACCCATCTCTACCCATGGGGCCTCCTCCGGTTTTTCAGATGGCCCCGTGGGTGTAGATGAGTGGGTGATGGGTGTAGATGGGTGTACACCAGGAGTGCATGTGCACAAACACCCACTGCCTGTGGTGTTTACATGGGTGCACACCCATCCCTCCCCCCCACCGCCGGCCCATTTGCATGGATGCCCCCACCACCACCACACACCCGCTGGAACACCCAGTGGTGGGTGGGGCCGTCCGTATAAAAACGGCCATATAGTGCTTGCTTACAACTTAGGCTCCATACACCTACAATTTGCCTTGGTCTTTCAACCCGTCTTCTTCCTCTGCAGATTGGGGCAACACTGAAGCTGGAGAAAGTGCTATATAAATTTTTAATAACAATTTAATAACAGCTGTTTTGTGATTACATTCAGTTTTGTGGTTACATGTTGAAATTAATAACAATTTGGGTGAAATTTCTACTCTTTGTACCCATCCTGAAAGGGATCATCCCTGACAACTTTCAGGAAGATTGGATAAAGGCTCCTGATTTTATTAGCAATTTAATCATTTCATGGTTTGTACATGCATTTCCAGGTGTAGTCTTTGTTTTCCAACCAATGTGGATGAACTTTGGAAAGGTTGTTCCCTCAACCAAGGGATCATCCCTGCCAAATTTCAGAAAGAATGGATAAAGGGTCCCAATTTTAAGCAATTTCAGTTTTGTGGTTTTAACAGAAGTTGCATTTATTTATTTATTTATTTGGAGCCATTTTTAGCCCGCTTCCTCCTGCTCACAACAGCAACTCGGGGCGGCTCACAACAAAAGTAAAAAACATACATTTCCTTAAATCACTTGCAGATGTTGCTTCTGTTTAGACTGTAGAGGTTTTACTAGATGCAGACGTTTGCTTTTTGGAACATTTGTACAGAGGGTGAAGAAGACAGGAGGAGGTGAGCAGAGCAGAGGAGGAGCAGGTGCCAGAGGCATTGGTACAGGCTTCAGTCATTGGCACCGCAAAATCTATGGGGGACATACGTGGGGGAGAGTAGGTGCAGAGTTCTGCTTTTTTGAGCACTTTGAATGAAACTGAAGACTACAACACAGTCAGTCACACACACAAAGCACTGAGCCAGTCCGTGAGCTACCCAAGATCTACCCAAGACGGGGGCTGTGCAGCTTGGCAGAAGCTTATATTTTCTCCCCAGTGCCCACCCCCAAGCCTCCTTGATTGCAGTTATTGGGTACTGGAAATTTGGAAGCCTGGGAAACATCTCCAGAGAATGAGCCTATACCAGAGATTCTCTCATGTTCGTCACAGTGGTACAAGATGGGTTCGTGATGCCAATTGGCCAGCAGAAATGCCAGTCATGTATCTTCTTCTATAGTGTGCCCACCACCAAGGGCCCCTGCTTGTTACTAGGAAGTTGGAAACATCTTCTTAAGAAAGAGCCAATAAAAGATTCTCTCATGTACTCTGTTACAGTGCTGCAAGGTGTGTTTGGGATGCCAGTTGGCCAACCTGGTGTCGCTTGATTGCTGGACTGCTTTACCTCTTCCCTCTACCTTGCTGCCTGAAGTCCCTCTTATGTCCTGAAATTTTCATTTTTGTCCCAAAATTTTCAGGACTTGTATTTGCACAACTTCTGTTAAAATCTCAACCCTTCAATGGCTTATAAAATTGGGGCCCTTTATCCAATCTTTCTGAAATTTAGCAGTGATGATCCCTTGAATGAGAAGTACACTGAGTCCACATTTCATCCATATTGGATGGACAACAAAGTTTCTACAACTGGAAATGTGTGCAGAAGCCACAACACAAATTGCTTATAGAATTGGGAGCTGTTATCCAACCTTTCTGAAGCTTGACACAGATGATCACTTGTGTTAGGGATACAGTATATCCATGTTGAATCCAAATTGGATGGACAGAAAGGAAGTTACAGCCATAAATGCATTAAAAACCATAATGCTTATAAAATCTGGACTCTGCATCCAATCCTTCTGTAATTTGGCAGGCATGTTCCATTGAGTGAGGGGGGTACTATTTGTCCAAAAGTTATTAAAATTGGATTTTAAAAAATGTTATAGACTAAAATATGTGTTCCATGGTCAGGAAATAATTAATAATTACAAATTCCAAAATTCCATTATTTCATAATTATTTAATTTGTTATCATTATAAAAACAATAACAAAATTGCTAAATTGTTGTTGTTATAACAACAAGTGCAAAATGCACACTTCTAGAGATCATGCAGTTAAATGGATGAATTCAAGGATGAAGTGGATGGCCTGAGCAAGTTTTTGATCACAAACTTTGATCACAAGGCTAGACTACTGCAATGCACTGTACATGGGGCTTCCCTTGTTTCTGGTTCGGAGGCTGCAGCTGGTGCAGAATGCGGCGGCCCATCTCCTTATGGGGACGGGAAGGCGGGAGCACATAACACCTGTGTTCCGTTCTCTGCACTGGCTGCCTATAGCGTACCGAGCCTGATTCAAGGTGCTAGTGTTGATCTATAAAGCCCTACACGGTCTGGGCCCCTCGTACCTTGGGGACCGCCTTGCCCTCTGTGCCTCAGAGCAATCCCTGCGGTCCACCGGGGGTGCCTTTTTGGAGGTCCCTCGTGTAAAGCGGGGGGCCACAATGGAGAGGGCGTTCTCGGTGGCTGGGCCGAGGCTCTGGAATTCCCTTCTGGAGGAAGCCCGTCTGGCCCCAGGTCTGTTGGCATTTTAGCGAGCCTGCAAGACCTGGCTGTTCGCCCAGGCCTTCGGAGGGGACGGTGGGAGGGTGGGGTAGGGGGGGATTGTATTTTTAAAACATTGTTTTAATGAATTTTATTGTGTGTTTTTATGCTGTAAGCCGCCCTGAGATGCCATAGGCATGAGGGGGCAGCTAACAAATATTTATAAATAAATAAATAACTAAATTAAATTAAATAAACTCAGCATTTCTTGCTTTCTTGTGCTCAGATGTACAATCTTGATTTTGCATAAGCATTGGCATAGGGTTTTGCTTCTTGTTTATTCTACATCCAGTGGGAAAGCTTCTATTGCCTTTTCTGCAAGTAGAATAGGATCAATTTTCTTCCAGGGGATTTTGTAGGTAAAACCAAGGCAAAGTTTACTGTGATGTGTTTTGCATGGGGGCGAAGGCTCTCCCTTCTCAGGTGTCTCCAACTTGCACCTGCACAGACTCTCTGAACCCTTCCCAACAGGGGCCTGGGGTCTGACTCCCTCCTTCCACCCCACTGGCCTCTCTATGATTCACACAAGTGACCTGAGTAGCTCTCATTAACCCTCAGCCTACTCGTCTTTTAATTCCTCTGGTTTTACCTGTAGCTTGCTTGAGTTCTTAAAGAGGCCAGCCCCCAGTCCCAAGATGTCATAGTCCTCTCACTTCACACACTGAATGTATTGTGTCAAGTATAAATTTACATATGCTCATGAAAATTAGCACATGCAAATTTAATGCAAATGATGTTCCTCGTTGTCCCTCTTTCTGAGTGTTGCTGTCCCTTTTTTCAAGATCCAGAGGTATGCGTCTGTCCCTGGCTAGGCCTTTATCTTGGAAATGAAAAATAAATGAGACCTCCATATGGGTCCCCAGCACCTTCATTCATGTGCCTACTACCTCAAAGTCATTTTTTTTACTACTTATGGCCATCCCTGGCAGTATCATTGGTGTCCACGCGGATGAGCAGTCGGAAGCCCTAAAAGACACTTGCACTTTTGGTTACATGAGGGATTCAGGCACCAGGCAGGCAGCATACCTGTCAGGGTGCCACGTCTGGATGCCAGATGGCTGCCTCCATCCCTCTCAAGAGGGAAGTACTAACCACAGGCGAATCAGGAACATACTCTGCTGTACCTGTGGAAGGGGTGTGCAGAAGGCAGATCAATTGTTTTTGTTTCCCAAACCCGTTCATTTTCAGAGGGTTCCATAAAGAACTCTACTGTTTTCCTTTAATTTTTTAATTTTTTAAAATTAAAAATCATAATCATTTGTTTTAAATCACTGTGCATGCACAAAATGACTGCTTGGGCTATTCTGCACATGCACAGTCCTATTCCAAAATGGTACCGACAGCATCATTTTGGAAAAGTGCGTGCATGTGCAGAATGGCCCTGGTGGCCATTGGCGCATGCACAGTGATTTAAAATATGTATATATTTTTAATTAAATGAAAAACAAAAACAAAAACAAATTAAATCAAATGAATATCATCTGCTTATTCATTCATTTTCATTACCCAAGTTACAAAAAGAAATGGGGCTCCATTCATTTTTGTAATTAAACAATACGAAATTGCACACCCCTACCTCACCTCCAGCAGGTTTTCTGGTTCTACTGCTTCTAGAGATCACAAGATCTAGAGGGTTGGAATTCTATGATTCTTGCCCTTAGTCTCCAAGGTCATATCTTCTCTACCAATTGCTTCTTCCATCTGCTGTTCCTGGAGCAGTAATCTGTCCAAGAACGGCTTGGCTTTGAATTCTGTTGCTTCTTGCAAACAATGGGAAAAGGTAGGTGGGGAGTGTTGTGTGGCTGCTCGGCTGTGTTCCTGACGTAGTCCCCCCTCACCATGATGAGTAGCCATGGCTGACCGTTACAGGCAGCCATGGCTGAGCACCATGGCAACCCCTCACACAGGGATGAGCTGAGGCTGGGACCAAACGTTCCCACTCAGCTTGCCCACTCTGCACTGACCAGATAGGAGTTGGGTGTGAACTGTGCGCCTGGCTTGTACTGGCTCCATATTCTCCACCCAGCTGCTGCGTAGTTGGGGTAGGAACCAGGCCCACATCTGGCAGGCCACAAACAGACGGCACACCCTGATGCTGGTCCAGCCAGAGTGAACTGGGCCCAACTGGGACAGTGTCACCTATGTAAGTAACACCATTTGGTGCTACCTAGGGAAGCTGGAAGCAAATTGTGAAGAAGTGAATAACAGGTTTTATAAAACAAAATAAGTGGCAAACTTGAACACAATGAAAATTGTAATAAATCCTGCCCTGATATATGGAGAAAATTGTAACTTCATTTTCCTTTTTGTCATTGACTTTACTGCATCCAAAATTTTATCCAGGGTTTGATTGATAATGATGTTCTTGTGAAAAGACAGTTAGATATTACTGTAAAATTCAATTAAGTAGTTCAGTATCCATTTGTTTTAAATTTGTGTAATAACACTGTGAAAATTTACTTTTAAAATACTATTTAATACTATTTTTATACTACTAGTTAATACTATTTTAATATTATTTTTATACTATTATTGGGTGCATCTTATTATTACCAAGGATAAATCATTTCTTGTAAGGATTGATGCTTATTATCTGGAAGGGTATTAATTCCATTAGAGGCAGCAAAGCCATCCCAAATTTCCCTTTAATTTAGTGACAGAATTGTAAGCACCTTCTCTGAGAAACCCATGAAAACTCCCCCTAGCATCACATGCTGCTGAAGCCCTGAATGTATTCATGCAGGCACTTAATTTTAAAGACTGTATAAGCAATTAAAAATTGGCCTTGGTGCATCATCATATGAAATTTCTATTAGAGTTTCTTATTTAATTGCCCCATAGCACCGCAGCTGCTTAATAGCAAAAGCTTGCATTTTACAGTGGCATAGCTATAAGATAAGGCTAAAAGTAGCAATACGTTGTAAAATTCTGGTTAGTTGTTGGTAACTTTCTCAATCTGTTTCTTTTCTAGCTGGAATATCGCATTATTAGGTCTGGTATGTGTGTTGTGTTCCCGCTGAAACAATGAAAACTTGTTCAGGGTAAGACACCCGTCCATTTGAGGGCTGGAGAATGGGGGTGGCCAGCTAGCAAATAGGCTCTAGAACACAAGATCACCACTTTTTAAATTGGGGTGTATGCTTCTCTGACATTTGGGAACTAGAACTGCATGGGACATGAGAAGGATGGTTAAAGCCAGTAGCTGTGTTTCTGAGCATCCCACATTGCTGTGGTTGTAGTACACCCTGCTTGGAGATGCAGTTACTAGCATTGTTAGGATGACTTTTATTGTCAGGTAGGAAACTAATTATATTAGAAAGGAAGGCAGGGAGGAGAATATCTAGGGGTAGGAGAGCTCAGATACCCCTGCCCAGCCCCCATTTTTGTAGTGCTTTTGATGCTACTAGTGGAACATTGGATCATATTATAACAGGATGGAGGGGGAAAACCTCATATAGGAGTAGTGGCAAAGAGAGGAAATTGTGGCCAAGTAGGCAAAATTTGAGATGGCCTGAACCAATGCTAAAATAATAAGAGAAAGGAGAGGAGGAGGGTTCAGCCTGAACATCCTGGGAAATCAAGTTCAGGCTTATAATGCTGGTATGTAGTCCACTTGCAGGATGAAAAGGTTTGTGAGGTCAGGGCAGAGGAGAATTGTTTGCTGTTGGGTCTCACTGTGATTAAAGTTACACTATTTGTGAAGCAGCATAAAGATTTAATTATGTGACTGAATAAAAATAAAGAGCTAGCAGAGCTGTTATAATTTGGCTAGGAGATTGAGGATAAAGACAGAGTTCTTTTTAAAACTCAAAAGAAAAGGAAGTCAAGTGTCAAGGAAATCAGATATTATTTTTTCCTGAGTTCTGGCCAAACACCCAGTTGAAGAGGCGGACTGTTCTTCCAGTAAAGAAACGTTTCTTGCCAAAAACTGAGGAGGTGGCTACCTCCTTCCCAGCCAAGATGAGAGTGAATTATAAAATAAAAACACATATCTCTGTGGACTCCTGATGGTCTGAAGATCTGTTGCCACATGTTGAAAGTGACTTAATTCGGGAAGATCTGGATTCTAGCTCAAGCTCAGAGGGAATCTAAGGACTGTATGGTTTCCTTTTTTTCCCTTTCTATTTTTATAGCCTGTATTCGTAGTAAAGTCATGTTGTTTGAAGTTTCTGTGTTTCATAGGAGCAGTGCCTTTGAAAACTTATTCCAGTTAAATGGCAGCAGATGGAGCATTTGGTTTATGACTGCACTCCTGTATTTAATTGGAAAAGACGTTCTTCATTTGATGGCTTTATGGTGTCAAGAGTTATTCTGCTGACATATTTGCTTGTTCTCTCCATGGAAAAAATTGGACAGAATGCCTTCTGAATTGAGTTGAGAAAATATTATCATATTCACAATACACATACTTTCTCCAAACTGGTGGTTTATTGCTAAGTATATGAGTATGGTTTTAACCTTAAAATGACCAAAAGTATGATCCAATTGGGTAGATGCTTAGATAGGACTTTATTCGTGATAGTCAGTGTGGTGTAGTGGATAAGAGGATGGACGGCGACCTAGGAAACCAGGGTTCAAATTTTACCTTTGCCAGTGAGCTCACTGGGTGGTCTTGGGCAGGTCACAACCTTTTAGCCTCAGTTCCCCATCTGTAAAATGGGAATGTCTGTCTTTCCCTGTGTATTTCCCTTGTCCATCTTAGATTCTAAGCCCTCTGGGCAGGGAGGCATCTCCAGGAATCTGTGACTGTAAAGCAGTGTAGCACTATAGAAATTATAAGTAGTTGTATTTTTTAACTTTGTATGCCTGTCTCTGACAAAGGAGAATATGTAACACAAAACTAACAAAAATCCCAACATTACTATATTGCTTTCTCTGTCAGCGATGCCACAGGTACAGGGTATCCTGCCTCAGAGCAAGGTATTTGATTCCTAAATAATATCCACTACTATGAAGAAATAATGTACCATTCTCATAATGCCCCTTAAAGGTAAGGATATATTATTAAGCCCAAAGAAGTAGAAGGAAGCTGTTGTACAAAGGTTAAATAACTTCCTAAGGCCACACAAGCCAGGAATAGAATTCTGATCATTGCCTTCTAGCCCACTATACAATTCACAGCTTAAATTAAACAGGATAAGTTGGAAAAGTAATAGATTTCTTTCTCACTGTTATTTCCATTTTTAATGTCAAAGCCAAGAGTGCTGATTAGAATAAAATTAGCTCAGTATATTTATCCTTGGCTTTATCGTGACTTTTTATTTATATATTTTTTTTTTATAGAATAGGGCTGAAATGAACTCTTCAGAAAACTTCAGAATTTGGCAAATATTACGGTATATGATTTGGAAAGTTCGACTTCCAAGTTCCGAGGACCAAGGCCGTTATTCAGAAAACTTCGGAAACCGCTACATATATGGGGGGCTGGTGGACAGTTGCGCTTCCCTTCTTCTGGAAACGTAACTTAGTGTCATATTTGGTAGGAGGGGGATATGGGAGGGGACAGTTGAGTGATGGTAAGCCAGATGGCAAGTTTTGACTAGACGGCCAAGCTAGATGGCAAGCTTATGATTGGCAGGGCAAAATAAAAGTGGCTGCAGCCATTTTGTCCATTCTCTTTGGTGAATTTGACTGTGTGCTACAGTGCTGCTGGATCTGTAAGTAATCAGCTGGGGGTGGGGGGGGGGAAGAGGTGCCTGGTCTGACCTGATAGGGTTTGACCTGTCCTGTCCATAGGGCCAATGCTGGGGGCTGGGGGTTACATTTACCTTTACCATGCCATGCATTTAAAATAAAATAAAATTGGGTGTCACATTGCTTCTAGTTCTGCCTGCTGCTTGGTTGGTACTTGATACCATGAGGCCAGAGGAATCTCTTTGCTTGGCTCCACTTCCCCTTGCCTGTTCTGTTCAAGTTACCAGTGCCACAGTACCAATGCCATGCCAAGAGGGTGCCCCTGGGCGGCGAGGGATGAGGTGGGTGAATGTCTGGTTTCTTAATTTTGTAACTGCTGGGGCCTGGGCTTGCTGGCTTTTGGTGGGATTTATTTCTCCATGCAGTTGTAGAGTGTTTGGCTGGGTTGTTGTATTCTTGTTGAGCAAACGTCCCTTGCTAGCCTGCATTTTTTGCACTACTTGGTTGGCATAATGATTAAAGTGGGTGCACTCACTGCTGATGGTGGGCCATGCTTTGGGTACATTACTGTTGTTTTTTTAAATTTCTGCAAGCAGTTGCACTTTTGTGGGGTTGTCTCCTGGACCAATTGTCCCACTTTTGCTAGCCTGCTTTTCTGAGTAGTGCTTTGGCTGTGGGTTCAAGAACTTTGCAACAACTTTCTGAAGTTTTCCAAGGTCTGGAATTCTGAGTCCAACTTCCGAAACTTTGAAAACAGTGCCGAACGGCCCCTGAGTACTCGGGTCAATTATTCGGAACATCGGTATTCGACCCGAGTACTCTGATATATTATTTGGTACAGCCCTAGTATAGGTCAGAGGTGGGAAAGTGGAAGCTACCTGTACTCCACCTCTGACAAAACGTGGATGCAAAAAGTAGGGACATGTTCATCCAGCTCCCACAGAAGCAAGAGAAGCATAGCCACCATTTTGTCTGCCAGAGCCTCATGGGAGCTGTGGAAACATGCCCTATGCCACTATTGCTGCTGTCCAAACCCACCAGAGAAACTGGGAGCGAGATCTTTGATGTGAAGGAGCAGGGGGAAGCAGCATGGCCCTGTCCCTGTAATACATGTTGTGGCTCTCAACGATATGAAAATTTTGGTATGCAGATCTCGGAAATGGAAACTTTGACCACCCTGTTATAGATTATGAAAGGGAAGAAAGCATTAATTAATGCACTCCTCCTCTCCCCACTTAAAGCAAAGGAAATTTGGTCAAAAAAGGAGCCAGCCAGGCAAGACTGTGAGAGCTCCTAGGCATAAATCCATGCAAAATTAATCACAAATTGCATATGCTGACATCATTCCAATCCCATAAATGCTCTTACAGACAGTCATGTTGTGCCACTCTGAGATATTTCAGATTCCAGTTGTAATAAAGGAGTAGTTAGAGGCATGATAGCACTGGCTGCCAATAGTGTTCAATTCTGTTCAAGGTGCTGGGTTTGATCTATAAAGCCCAATGGCCTGGCTCCTTCATATCTAAAGGTCTGCTTCCCTCCTTACATCCCCTGCAGCCTCTAAGATCAGCTGAGAGTGCTCTCTTGCAAGTTGAGTCATTGCACCAAGTCCACATGACATGGACACCAGTGCCTGTTCCACAGCTCTGGAACTCTCTTCCCTTGGAGGCTCACCAAAGCCCTCGCCTGAGCATCTTCTGGAGGCAACGTAAGACCTAAATATTCGACCAGGCATTAAACAAGCAGGAGTTAGGATGTGCGGGTTTAAATGGGTATTTTATATGTGGTTTTATGAGATTATTTTCTGTATTTTATATGTATGTTTTTTATTATATGTTTATATGTGGTTTTATGAGATTATTTTCTGTATTTTATATGTATGTTTTTTATTATATGTTTTTATGTTTATATGTGGTTTTGTAAGATTATTTTCTGTATTTTATATGTATGTTTTTATGATATTAGCTGCCCTGAGCCTTCAGGGAAAGGTAGGAGAAAAATCAAATAAATAAATAAATAAATAAATAAATAAAAAAGACACATCAGCCAAATGTGTGTTTAATTCCAAGAACAAGTAGCTAGTGTTATGTCTAGTAGCACTTTATGTAGCAGGCACCAAGAGTACACACAGCACTTAGGGTCACATACCTAGTTGCTATTCAGTAGCATCTTGCCTTTTTCGTAGCCCAGCTGTAGAGCAGAAACGGGTACTTAATTTAGCACCTGTGGGTAATGCCCACATTGTTGGGTACTTGATGGGTTACCCAGACACCCCCAAAATCAGTAACTTTTGGTACCAATTTTTGGATTTACCAACTCCCAATCAGTATATCAATATACTAATCAGTATGTCAGGTTGGAAAACTGAAAAATCACCAATTTGTTTTAATTTTTTTTTTTTTTTTAAGTGACCAGATGTTGTTTTTCAGGGACAAGAACTCAATTTTCTGGGATGGAGAATCAAAATAATTAATGGGGGGAAAAATGTTGGTTTTTTAAAAAATGGGACCAGAAGTAGTTTTCTGAGACTGGAAGTAGACTTTCCAGGGCCAGAAGGTGGTTTTCCAAGATGTAAAACCAATAAAATGGGTGTCAGGAGTTGATATTGAAGTAAAAGTTGAGAAATTGGTACCAGAAGTCAATATTCTGAGACAGCAAGTACCCAAATCAGGTTGCAATCCTAAATAAGGTTGATATTGTATTTTATTATGTTTATGTATGTTTATTTGTGTGTATATTTTGTTATGGTAACAAATAAATGTTGATGATGATGGTTGCAATCCAGTTGTTGGGTCAATTCAACTACTGGAAATTTTATGGGTTACCCATTTTTGCGGGTACTCTCTTTCAGGTCTTCCCACCTGTAAGGGAAAGGCAGTGTCTAAAAAATAGTAAGAACCAATCAATGGGGTTTATCTATGGTGAAAACAGCATCTTGAATTACAACCAATCAAAACATGTAACCAGGGCCAGCCTGACCACAGAGTAAGCTGAGGCAATTGCCCCAGTCCCTGATATTTTCCCTACTTGTGGGGGCCCCTCAGTGATCTCTGAGTGGTCTCCGACCACATGACCACCTCTAGGACCCCAGGGAGTGTTCTCCTGAGGGGGCAGGGCCACTGGGGAGGAGGTGGACCTGATAGGGGCCCTGTATTTTACCTTCACCCAGGTCCCCACAAATTATGCGGCTGGCCATAAATGTAACACATGCTTCCTTCAAGAAGCACCCTTACACAAATAAAGCCATGAAATTTTGCAGAGCAGCTTATCTGAAATTTCAAAATAATCTTCAGGTATGGGCCTCAGGTATGTGACTGCAATTCAGTTCCTTCATTAAATATACATTTGCCCCAGAATTTTACATATAGCTAACTAATTTCTTCTCAGCTGAAGCAAATGCACTACAGAGACATTTGTAATGGCTGCACTGCAGTGAACCAGGACTGGAGTTACTTAATTGGTATCTACTTTTATTTTGCTTATGCGTTTCAGCAGACACCACCTTCACCTAAAAGAAGATACTTGTGAGCCAGAATGAACTGATACAGTACCGTCGGCCTGTAGCGAAACCTGCTACTCCTGTTCCGTTATACCCTCCCAATATAATGGTTCTGCTCTCGCCTTTCCGGTGATTTTTTGTTGCTTCTGCATTGTCGCCCTAGCAGTAACAGCTCTCGTGGTTTGCCACTGCTGCCCTCATATGCCAACCATTTCCCGGCAAAATGCCTAATTAGCAGAAAACCAGTCGAAAATCCTTAGCCACGTGGTGCTGGGACACCCTGCATGGCCAAGATGCGGCAGGGGGATTAGGGGAGATACAACAGCCATGGCCAACACCAGCAGGAGGATGAGCCGGCCCGGGACTCGGGAGCTACTCCACCCATCTTCACTTGCACAGTCACACCAGCCAGCAATCCTTCCAGGGAGAATTGCGGGAAGCTCTACTTGTGTGTGTGTGTGTGTGTGTGGGGGGGGGGGGTTGTAGCCCATTTCTAGTGTGATTTCCCTCACACATTACAGAGCTCCAAAATCCATGCACATGAGTGGAGCTTCCTACGATTCTCCCACCACATGATTGCTGCTTGCGCCAACCAGTCCAGGCCTTCCCTCCTCCCCCTCCAGTCCCGTCCTGTGTTCAAGTGGTTTAGCTGCAGTGCATGCTAGACTGTAGACTGAGGTTTAGCCTTAGCACCCAGGTACACAGGTCTGGTGTGATGGGAGCATGGGGCTGGAGTGGCTGGATGGAAAGAAGGGATTGGGATTAGGAAGTACCAGCCAGCCAGCCTGTCAGAGTCCATACAGAGAGAGCCCTGACACCGATCACAGCTCAGATGCTGCTCGGTTTATGTGCTGGAGGATTAGAGGAACTCCCTAATGCTTAGGAATCAGATTAGGGGAGCTAGCCTACAACAGGCATGGCTGCAGCCAGCAACAGGTGGGGCTGGGACAACAACCCCCCACCCGACCTCCGGCCACCACTTCGTTAATCACTTGCACAGTCATGTCAACAGCAGTCACTGATCCCGCAGCCTGTCAGGGAGAATTGTGGGAAGCTCCGCTCATGCTCGTGCAGTTTAGCTCATTTCTAGCATGATTTCCCTCATGCTTTGCAGTGCTCCAAAAATCAAGCCCTGTAATGCATGAGGGGAATTGTGGTAGAAATGGGCTAAACCCTACCCCACACGCACAAGCAGAGCATCCCGCAATTCTCCAGGCATGATTGCAGCTTGCACCAGTCAACCAGTACCTCCTCACTTCTCCACTCCCGTCCTGTGTGTAAGCGGTTTTTGTGACCTGGCTGCTTCCCCAGGTCACAGCTGGTGTGGGATGCTCTGGGAGCGTGGGGCTGGGGCAGGGGCTGCCTGACTGGAAAGGGAATAAGATTTGGCAGCAGCACTGCAGCAGCCAGAAAGCCAGCCCCTGGGAGCCCTGGCCCAGGCAAACCACAGCTGAGCTGCTCAGCTGACTGAGGTGAGCTCGAGTCAGCTGCTGTAACTTGAAAGTTTATTGGGAACTTGATTTAATAAATAGATTGGGATGGGGGATGGGGAGCAGCCAGAGCCTGGGCAGGTGAGAGCAAGGGACGTGCCACGGTCGGCAGGACACCTGAACTCAGTGTACCATATTCACACACATTACACAATACATGCATGGCTAGCCTGGTGGGACAGCAGCACACATGCTGTGAAAAAAAAGTGTTCCAATATCTATCCCTCCCCTAAGAACACTGGCTGTGGCTGGCATGGGGTCCTCACCACTGACTGTCTGGCACCGGGCCAGTCTGGTGCCTTGTGCCTGCCTTCTTTTACCACTCCCCTCAAATGAAGAATAAAATAAAATGGGCACAATTATAATTACAGAATATAACAGAAAATAAAAACATACTTACAAGTTTGTGGAAGGAGAGAAGAACTCTCTCTGATATGATAGCTGACTCAAGTGTGCTGGGTCAACCAGTCCAGCTCAAGCAACCAGTCCAGCTAAGCATGGTGGCCAAGGATTAGAGGGGGGGAAATGGTGGGGCTGGCACTTTTATGGCATGGGACCGTGCCCTGCCCATGACCCCTGCCCCTAACCAACTGTAAGTAAACAGCAAGTACTGTTTCCACTAGAAATATTGCTTCCGCAGGGAGCGGAAACTCTTACCGCAAGTTGGTGGCTTTCCATACCAAAGCAGCAGCAAAACAAATTGTGGAAAGGGACTGCGAAGAGAACATAAACTGGCAAGGAAAGTAGTGAAATGAAGTGCCGCTTCTGAATCATGCCACGCAGATTGGAAGACCAGTTACTGGTGGAAAATTTTGCCATGGGGGAATGTTGCTTCAAGCCTACAGTACAACAGTTAAACAGAAAGAATCAGTTGAGCAGATTAACTAAAACTTTTTAAAGGTCTGATACCCTTAATATTCACTGAAAATAGCTTCTACCGGTTTGTATTAGTGATCTCAAAGACAAAATAATTGCAAATTTCAACATAAAAGACACATTTTA
>QEPC01003229.1:1211421-1223028 GCA_003113815.1 Sphenodon punctatus
CTACAACTACAAATCAAGCCTTCTTTCCTGAATCTTTCTTTTGTATTATTTCAATGTAGTTAGTTTAGGATGACACACTGAAGCTAATGTATATGTGGCATAGAGTTAAAGGTAAACTCCTCAGTGCTGAGCTAACAATATTTAGTTCTCTGTAGGCCTTACAACATATTCATGGATTAATTTGGAGAAGGCATATGCTTGAAAAACATAAGGTCAATTTGCCTATTTTAACACAGTCTGATGAAAACCAGTTTGCCTAATGACAAACAGTTTTTGAATGAACTTCTACCCGCAACCTTCTTTAAGCCATCTAGCCTTTACAAGTAAAGGAGGTCAATTACAGCCAAAACGAATATTTGAAATGAATTTAACATTAATTTAATGCAGCCTATTTTAATGCACAATTGTGAAATGAATGTGGAGGCTGGATTAAAAAAAAATCATTTTCAAAATTTGCCATGGGTTTGACTTTGCATGTTTGTTAGTTCATTATTTAGAACTATGTTTATTATTTGGTATTACAATATGAGTTACATTATGGCTTCAGTGATAGTATTTTATATTGGCTATTAATATATCTGGTGGTTGGTTCTGACTTTGTGTCAGTACTGGTTGTGTTGTCTCTGGGTGCTTTCTGACGTGACAGAATGTGCACCCTTCGGTGCTGTGGGGAAGTCTGGGAGTCAAAGAATCTATCTTCTATCACATGGGAAGGGTGGAAGTGCACATCTTTGCCTGCAATCATGTGTAGCCGGCAGAGTGGTAAAATTCTACTCTGCCGGCCACACGTGATTGTAGGCAAAGATGTGCCCTTCCCACATGAGGGAAGATGTGCCTCCTTTGACACCCAGATTTTCCCATGGTGCTGAAGGGTGCACATCCTGTCACATCAGAAAGTTCCCTCTGCCTAACAACAGGAGCAGGAAGCTGGGCAAAGAGGAAGAGACTACAAAAAGAGGAAGACACAAAGAAGCAAAATATTGAAGTCACAAAGTGATGAATGCCGAAAGTACTAAATAACAAAGTAAACAGCCTTATACTGCCTTGGCCCGACTTACCTGTGGGATTGCCTCACTCACCGCACTCTGGAGCGACCTCTGTGGTCTGTTGGGAGCACCCTTCTTGAGGTCCCCCATGTGGCCTGGGAGGCCATTATGGAGAGGGTGTTCTTGGTGGCCACGCCTAGGCTGTGGAACTCCCTCCCAGCAGATTTCCCTTCTTTCTACTGTATGTGTAAAAACTGGCTGTTCCGCCTGGCTTTTGTCAAGGGAGATGGGAGGTGGGGTAGGTTTTTCTATTTTTTTTGCCTTCTCTTTTAATGTACTGTTTTGGTTTTATGCATTTTATATGTTTTTAATGTTGTAAGCTGTTCCGGACTGCCTGGAGCAGGGGCGGGGTAGAAAATTGTTTTATAAATAAATTATAAATAAATAAAAAACAAGGTTGAAAAAAAACAACTGACAAAATACCAAGGTGACAAATTTTGTATTTAAAATCGGATACTCATTTTGAGTGAATTCAGAATCAGATATTCATTTTGAGAAAGGAATATCCAAATTTAGGACTACACATTCATTTCAACTTTAGAGGCAGTCCCTCATACAGTGGCAGTAGAGGAAATAAGTGACACCTTTAGAAAGTTGAATGTAAGGTGTAGGTGTTTCCTGTCAAAAGGGAAGAATGATTTTTCTAGCTGGCATTAGGAATGTAGGTGACAATTAGAATATGTAGTTAGACTGGAACTGATTTATTATTTCTCAGTGGGGCAGCCACTGAGAAGATGGGTGAGCCACACAAGCAGCAAGAGCTTGATTCTGTGGTGTACAAGCACAGCTGCCACACTGCAGGGCCAGCGTGAGAAGGTGGGCACACAAGCAGTCTTTCCTGTGACGAAGATGGGCAGCCAAACCACTCTCAGAACTGGGGTGGGCAGCGGTGCTAGCAACATGAGCAGGCACCCAGCCCTGCTCCACCCCACCTCCCTCCCCTGGCCTGATGAAGATTGCCCACCCCCCTAAGCCGTGATGTGGATGCACATGATGGGTGATAATGCCCACCACACACGGCCCTGCAGCAGTGCTTCCCATGAGGTGGGGCAAGTGTGAACCCTCCATACAGGTAGCCCCACCTTTGGCAGCCTTACCGCAGTTGGGGTAAGGCTGCTTGATGACGTGTCCTTGAAATTTTTCTGAGGACATGTCACACAGCAGCCAGCTGTTTGCCCCCGGGCAGGGATAACATCTGGCGGCTGCCAGCCACAAAATGTACTACATCACTTGGCCCAGCTGACCAGGGTGGGGTAAGGCTACCCAAGGTGTTGTAGGCTCCCCTCCCTGTCTTGAGTGGCCTCACCCCATCACTCTGCATGCTATTATCCCAGAAAACTTAGCCAGCCTGAGGAATATCATAGTGCTCACCACTGGGCCTTGGAGCATAAACAACAAACATTACATTAGCACTAGTGAATTTTGCCTTCCTAATCATCACACTCACTTTCATAACCTAGTAGTCTTGTTGTAGCTGCAGACATGATGACAGAACCTAACAAGGACTTTAGTTCAGAGGACAATGCCCTGCCTCTTTAATACCACAGTCCCTCCACACCACCACCACCATCCTTCTTTCTCCACACTAACTGTTGGGTTTGTCTTCCCCTGTGTCTCCCCATTCCCTTATGGTCTACTGTTTGACTGGCTTTCTTGAGCTGCCCCTGATGCTGGGGCTGCCTTCAGCTCTAGTTCCAGGTTATTCTTCCTTCACCAGGGAAAGTGAAGATAGGGATCTTGTTGTGGATATGATAGCATTTGCAAATTTGAGAGTGGAGACCTGTCTGGGGAAAATTCAAGGGAGAGACATCGTTTCTCTGGTTATACATCAGATGACTATATCTGAAGTGCCCCATTACCCCCCTGTATGTCAAAATGAATGCTTCAGAGCTGAAGAGGGGAATACCTATGCCTGTGAACCACTCTATGTAAAAATGATGAAACCATTGGAAGACTTTTGGACAATCTTCTGGAAGCCAGAAGCTATGAGTCATGAGTCTGGAACAGTGTCAGTCTTATGACCAGAGATCAACCACAGTTATTGAAGCTTGTGCTATTTGACAGTCAGCACAAAGGTTAGGCATGAAAACAATGCCAAGATATCAACCAGCTAAAACTGCAATTATCCTGTATTATTGACTCTTCCATGGGTATGTCGGCAAATAATTTATCTGACAAATTTTGGCCTTTTACTGCACAAATGATCTGTTATTTTAGGCTATTCACTATACAATTTCTCCATCGAATCACTTTTTGTAGCAGCTCATATGATGGTATATGAGCTTCGTTTAATATAGACGTCAGAAAAGGTTGCAAAGCAAAACAAAAACAAAACAGCACCTGAAAGCTATTGAGAATGGTGGAAGCTATTGGATGCTAAGCACGTCTGAAAACCATAGAGGTGCCTAAATGGAAACTGTATTTAAAAAAAAAAGAAAAAAAAAAGTGGACAGAATGTGGGGTATTTCGAACTTTGGAAAATATACCCCATAAATTCTTCCATTCCCTCACTGCATTAGTTACAGTCAGAATTCTCAAAATCCTATTGTCGGTGCCAATTCTAAGTATGCGTTTAAAATTACATCTGCCCTTTGATTCTGCATAAAAATCTAGTAGACTCAAATAAATGCCTAGCAAATAAAACAGTGGGTCTAATATTAAGACTAGGGCTGTACCGAATAGTAAAAAAATGAATAAATTACGAGTATTTCCGAGTTTCCGAGAATTGGCTCCAAGTGTTCGGCTGGTCCTCAGTAACACGGGTGAATACTTGATACTCAATACTTGGTAAAATACTCAGAAAATAAAACAAAGTACGAAGTATTTCCCAAGTACCGTGTACCCTTATATAGGGCCAGGAAAAGCCCTCTATGTTGCCCATCTGAGGATTTACCCGAGTACCAGGCTGATTCCTCAGTTATTTGGTACTCAGTAAACCCAAGTCAAATACCAAGATATTTGGTAAAAACCTAGTAATTTCGAATACCAAGTTTCAGCACTAATTAAGACATTAGTGTCACTGACGTCAAGAACAACTTCACTGAAGTCAGTGAATAACTGAACAAATTGGTGTAGAACTGAACAAAAGTAAACAGAAGCAGACCCAATGTGTTTTATAATAGCTTCATAAAACAAATTGAGCCATTTAAGTGGGCTTACTCTAATCAAGTATATCTCACTGAACTTCAGTTTGATATAAGGAGCCTTATAACGGAAATGGTGAGTACTGTATTCAATAAGTTTCAACTTTCTGATCGCAATCCTAAAACCACTTACTCTAGAGTAATTTCTATTAACTTCATTGGGACCACTCCAGAGTAACTGGTTTCTGGTTTGTTGTCTATATTTCTGTTGTGCTAGGCATGAATTGTTTGAAGGAGAAAACCAAGATGATATGTTTGAAAATAATATTAAAGTCTGGACCAAGAGTGACAACATCAAACTTCTACAGCATTAAAAAATAGGGACAATGTGGTTATGAATCAAAGGAATATGGATGCCTTGAAATATGAATGTTGACAGATAGGTCACCATTAAAAGATTAGTATCTAACCAAAATTATCACAGAATGTTATTTACCCTACTACTTCAGCACCTAGAGCTGAAAAAAAAAATCACCTGCAATTAATATCCAGTATTCTGGATAGCTTGGGGGTTATTTGGTAACTGCTAACTGCAGAGGTTACCTGCCAAACCAGAATACTAGATATTACCATTTACCGCATTACCGTTTACCACATTACCACATAACCAAACCAGTCTGGATAGAGGGAGGGAGTAAAAAAAAAGATCAAACAGTAAACAAACAGTAATGCAGTACACAGTAGTTAGTAAATAGTAATTCAGTAAATGGTAATCCAGTTAACCGAATAGCTAGTGGATACTACATAGGATACCACGATCTTGCTGGATACTGGATACTAGTGGATACTTGTTTCAGCTCTCATATTAATCTTAAAATAGAAAAAAGTAAAAGCTGTACTTCAGAGTTTTACAGAGTTGTTGACTTCATCGATGCAAGGTAAGGCTTAGTATGATAATTATAGACAAGCACTGAATCTTTATGATAACCACTGAAGGTTGACTAATTCAGACAATTTTCTGTTTCTTTTTATATGTTTGTTAGAGTGTGTGCATGTGGGAGAGAGAGAGAGAGCAGTTCTAATGTGTGAGCTGTGAGTATCAAAGTTATCTCAACCCTTTTTTAGGTTGTGATCCTCCACTTATTTTAGGTTGTGATCCTCCCGAAGGGCTAGTGCAGTTATGAACTGAGTGGAGGATCATGTTCTGTACCACTTAGCAGATCACACAAAGGTGTTTTGTTGGTCTAGAATTTCATTACCTGCCCATCTCTACTGCATTTCTGCAGTCTAACCACTACCACTAGATGTCAATACAGGGTCACATTTGGCAAGTATATCACGTGTGACATTTTACTAATTAAGAATATGAATTTTGAAAAAGTTTTTTCTTTTATTTTTTTTAACTTCTTTGCATCATTTTCTCATTGTTCTTCTCTCATTTCTTGTCTTTTTTATTTCCAGTATTTTTTTAATGATGCAAACTGGCATCCATTGTGTTTCCCTATGCCAACTATGATGTCAGGAGCAAACAGTAAGCAACCAGGGATCAGACTTTCCTTTCCTTTCAATTGTATTTTATGTCATAAAACATTCAGCAGCCAGCCATGTAAAGAAGAAGAGTTAAGTAGACACAAAGAATTCCGTTGAAACATATTTCCTGAGAAATACAGGAACACATTCTTTCTGATTTGGTGTTATAATTTGTTATCATTTGCCATGCATGTTAAAATGATTTTATGAATGAGGGGGATGGATAGATGATTTATTAGTGGTGCTCCGTTCGTCTTACAGCACCTGCTTTGGTTGGCAATTGACATGTATTTAAAGAAGTACAGAATTTCAGAGCACCATTGTGAAAATAACTTCCAGGCTTCAGCTTCATTAAGAAGGTGCTCTTTAAGAAAAACAACTACAAAAGGCAACTTAGTGTTGTTTTATTCACATGCTACATAAAAGATTAGTCTAATGAATGATTCAACCAGGATCATTTTCTCATGTTCCAGCCTTTGTATTGATTTCCATTATTCATCTATAATTATGGTACAGAGCAATATAAAATGAGATTTGGTTTTGAAACATTGCCTAAAACTGCCTACCTTTCAAAGTTTGAAAAACTACGGGTCATCAATTTAATTATATCAGCCTGTCATCTAACTTTCTGTAGATATTTTTAGTGGGATTTCTTCAACTCATTAAAAATATGACTATATTGTGAGACCTATGGTTCTGCTCTAATTAACTCCCCTTGCAGTAATGATAAATCACCATTCAGCGGAGTGGTGAGGCTATTCCTAAATTGTTAGCACTGAGTAATTTGAATGCTGCTGCCAAGATACAGCCACCTATATTAATGGAAAGCTGATTAATGGTGCTTGCTCTAAATAGAAGTGGTGAAAGCAGGAGCAAAACTTCTTTGAGTTAATGAGGTGGCCTATTTTGTTTCATGAAAGTCTCATAATGCCAGAGTCAGGGTTTTTGTGATGGAGCTGGTCAAGTTGAATGGTGTGTTCTTAAAGAATGGGTCAAGTCTGACACTAAAACTTAAATCCACTTGCTTTTCCTTTCCTTCTCTTATATTGGGTAGATTTCAGAACAACATGAGTATGAACTGGAAGCTGAAGTGGAAAGGTTGGCTAGATGCTATGACTCACCCAACCTATACACTTAATTTGTCTCTGTGGGTAGCTAGAAATCCTCCATGATCACATCCCTACTGCTCAGCTGAGCTGAAGGAGAGAAAAAAAAATCCCTTCATTCTCAGCCGCTTACACTTTCATTATTCTATATTTGACACTGGCTGATTTTATTCTATTTTATTTTAATTTTAAATAGGTTTTAGAGGGGTATGGAAGGGGGAGGGGGTTGGTGGGAGAGGGTAGGGGGCAGTGTCATGCCCCGCCTGGTGAGAGTGAGGGTATGGAGCTGGGGGTGAGAGGGGGTTTGGGCAAGGAGAGTTGTACCATGACCTCCTGGTATGGGGGATATGGGCATGAAAATTGGGGGCGGTAGAGACATGAGGGAGTGAGGTGGAGGGCTGTGCCATGTCTCACCAGTGATAGGGAGAGTACAGGCATGGGGGGACAGGGGTAGAGGGTGGTGTCTTGGCGCCTGGAGAGATGGAGTTCCCTGACTGCTTCCCTGGCCAACTATCTTCTGGGGATGTTAGGTGCGGAGGTGCCCTCCTGCTTCTTTTGGAGCCAGGGGAGGGAGATCTCCCTGGGGAGAAGTTATTGGGACAGTTGCTGAACCAACCTGGAGTCAGTGTGATGTAGTGGACATAGTGCTGGACTTGGACCTGGGAAGCCAGAGTTCGAATCTCACTAATTCCAGGACAGTCCCTGGGACACATGGGGAAGGGATGGGTTGAAGACAGAGACAACAGTCAGGGTAAATGGAAGAGGAGACAAATGAGAGAAGGGAGGAGAGGCAGGAGGCAAAATCCAGAGGACGGATGGCTTGAAGATTATGAAAGGAGTGAGAGGTTGAAAAAAAGTGAAAAGAGCCATAAAATTGTTGTCAACTAAAAAGAGGGTAAGACAGACATGGTCATTGGAGTGTGGTTGGCTCTGTAAAAATACATGGTGTGCAGTGGCAAATGGGGGCAGATAAGCAGAGCAGGTCAGATCATTGAAAACACATTACAGGGGCCACACAGAAGCACAGCTTCTCCCAGAAGTAGTTGCTGATGGGTGGGCTGCCTATGACTGAGACACAGCCTGGCTAAGACCACTTCCTCCTGAAGGTTTTAACAGTGAGAACTCTGCCACAGCTGGATCACAGGCTTCACATCATGCAGCTTAGGCATCTGGCAGTAGTCCCAAATGAACTGCCAGCGTACCATGAGGTGGGACTTGAAAATGGGAATAAAGTCACTAAGAGGAACCGCTGCAAGGTCATGAGTCAGACAGTCAGCTGACCGAGCAGCTGCATCAGCCTACTCCTTGTCCCCAATCCCCACGTGCCTGGGAATCCAACAAAAGAGCACGCAGTTGTCCTGGGACCAAAGTCGGTGCAGCTGCAATCGAACTACAGCAATCAATGGGTGCAGGTTAAAACAGAGGCAGTCCAGGGCCTTCAAGGAACTCAGAGAGTTCAAATAGATCATGGGCTGTGCCAGCCGCTCAGCTAACACAAACTGTAAAGCAAATAGCAAACAGCTCCTCAGTAAAGATGAAACACTCCCAAAGGAGTTGGCAGGCAAAGCAAATGGCAGTGCAGACCATAAGTTCACCCACGAAGTTCCCAGACTCAGAGCCATCCGTAAAAAGGGCAGCACATCCAAAGTGGCAGAAATGATTTTCAGAACAAAGCTGCAGGTACCACTCTGGTTGTGTCACAAAATGAAGAAACTGAGACAGGGAATAGAAGGAGGAAAGCAAACTCATAGCCCAAGGCAGAACACCAGGAGCAACACCTTCCAAAGACAGGTCCAACTCCTCTAAGAGGCAATGCAACCAGAGACCAAAGGGCGAAATGACAGAGCTCCAGGCTGTGAACATGGTCTTATACTGGGATCGAAACAAGAAGTCCTCTGTGGGTGCCCCTGCAAGGAGTGAAGCTTGGCAGCATAATTTATTTATTTATTAATATAAAATTTATATCCCACCCCTCCTGTCCACAGGGCAGCAAACAACAGTATAAAAAACGAAAATAATAAAACAATTAAAAACCATTAAAAATACACAATACAGGGGGGAAAAGACCCTCCCCCTCACCAAAAGCCTGGCAGAACAGCTAGGTCTTACATAAATGCCGAAATGACAGGAGAGTGGGAGCTAGCCGAGAGAGCTGCATGCGGTGTATGCAGAGCAGAGTCTCAAAGGCATCAATGTACAAACTATGCACAGATGAGGTGCGAAATGCTCCTGTGTAAAGATGGAGGCCCTGGAAATGTATGGGGCCCAGCATCTGCAGAACAGAGGGTCTGGCAGAGCTGTAAATAGTGGAGGTATAACCCAGCTTGGAGTGCCCAAGTGCCCGGTGTAGCTGCAGCAGAGACAGGCAGTCGGCACCTCAGGAGGCAGAGAGATGACCCACAGAACATTCAGAGCTTTCTCACATTTGACCTGTAGCTGATGCACGTGGGGGAGAAATGTCTGCTTCCTGTTCAACACGAAACTAAGAAACTTGGCTTCAGCAACAGTAGGAGAGCACACCCATGCCAGCTGCAAATCAGGATCAGGGTGGAGGCTCCATTAATGGCAAAAGTGCATGCGGACTGTCTTCTTTTCTAAAAAATGAAAGCCATTGTAACTGTCCCATTGAGAGAGACAGTTCAGGGCTGTTTACAATTGCTGCTCAATGAACCACATACTGGGCAACTGGCGGATCTAGAAGCCATCCATATATGGATAGTTGTGAATAGCCGGAGGCAGGGAACAGACAATTCCATTAATGCGCATAGAAAACTTAGTGACACTCAGGACACTGCCCTCTTGAACCCACTCCTCCTGCTCAAAAGGTAGAAGCAAGGTGGACTGAAAACATCCAGTGCTGTAAAACATTCTAGATAAAAATGGGCAGGTTTCCCCACAACTGAAACTGATGCAGGTCTCACAGAATACAATACTTCCAGGAGGTGTCAAAGCTTTTCTTCAGGTCAAAGAACATGGAAACAAGGTGTTCCCAAAGGACAAATGCCTCCTGGATCAAGTTTTCCATGTGCACCAGATGGTCCAATGTGGAGCGCTGCTGATAGAAGCCACACTGCATATTGGTGAGCAGACCATTTGTCTCCAAGAACCAAACCAAGTGGGCATTGAACATTTAATCCAGCACCTTACAGATGCAACACTGCAATTTATTTATGTATTTTATTTATTTATTTATTTATTTATTTGTATTTCTTAGCCGCCCCCTCATGCCCATGGCATCCCGGGGCAGCTTACAGCATAAAAACAACAGTTTAAAACAACAATAAAACAAAGAACATTCAAACATTTAAAAACCCACCTAGCCCCAACAAATTTGGGGTCAGACGGACTTCCTCCAAGAGGGAGTTCCATAGTAGCGGCCCAGCCACTGAGAACGCCCTCTACATCATGGCCCCCCGCTTTACACAGGGGACCTCCAAGAAGGCGCCCCTGGCAGACCGAAGGGGTCACTCTGGGGTTAGGAAGGTGAGGCAGTCCCTGAGATATGAAGGGCCAAGACCGTATAGGGCTTTATAGGCCAAGACCAGCACCTTGAATCTGGCTCAGTACGCTATAGGCAGTCAGTGCAGCGCACGGAGCATGGGAGTGATATGCTCCCATCAGCCCGTCCACATCAGGAGATGAGCCGCCATGTTCTGCACCAGCTGCAGCCTTCAAACCAGCATCAGGGGAAGCCCCACATAGAGCGTGTTGCAGCAGTCCAGTCTTGAGGTGATGAAGGCATGGATGAGGGTGGCCATTTCAGGTCTGGAAATATATGGACGCAGCCTCCGCACCAGATACAGCTGGCGGAAGGCAGCCTTAGCCACCAACTCCACCTGTCGATCTAGGCGGAGGTCTGAATCCAGCAGTACTCCCAGACTCCGAACCTGCTGGGCTACAGGAGGGCGGATCCCCTCTATGAGGGGAGCTGATACCTCCCTCGCCTTACCCACCGCCATCACCTCCATCTTATCGGGATCGAGTTTCAGTCTGCTTTGCCGTAACCAATTTGCCATGGCCTCCAAACATTGGGACAGTACTGAGACGGCAGGACCTTGGTCAGTTGAAAAGGAGAGGTAAAGCTGGGTGTCATCAGCATATTGGTGGCAACGCACACCAAACCCTCTCACTATCTCCCCCAAGGGCTGCATATACACATTAAACAATAATGGAGACAGAATAGAACCTTGCCGAATGCCACAATCTAGGGTCCGGGGGTTGGAAGATTCAGCCCCCAGGACAACCCGCTGGCTTCTCCCTGAGAGGAATGATTGGAACCATCCAAGGACAGTTCCGTCCAGACCCCCCAGGACTTGCAATTGTCTCAACAGCAGCCCATGGTCCACCGTGTCAAAGGCAGCTGAGAGATCTAGCAGGATCAGAAGTGTTGAGCGTCCTGTGTCCATCTCTCAGCGGAGATCGTCCACCAAGGCCACCAGCGCCATCTCTGTACCATAGCTGGGGCGGAACCCTGATTGAAATGGGTCAAGGAAACCGATGCTGTCAAGATGAACCTGGAGCTGCAGCGCCACCACCCTAAAAAGGGAAGGTTAGAGACAGGTCGGTAATACCAGGGTACAAAATATATCAGAATGACAGAGTAGATAGAGTTGGTGGTGGGGTGGTTCTATATGTAAAAGACAACATTGAGTCAAGTACAATTAAAATGTTAAAGGATGCAAATCGTTCCCTAGAATCTCTATGGATAGAAATTCCAGGTATAAAGATTGTAATCTCTCAGATTGTAAGCCCTAGGGGCAGGGACCATGTCTATTTTATTACTTTGTAAAGTGCCAGGTACACTGCTGGCGCTATATAAATGTTTGTTAATAATAATAATAA
>QEPC01003229.1:1223128-1237176 GCA_003113815.1 Sphenodon punctatus
GGTCTGGGGGTGGTTGTGGACAATACAATGAAATCCACAGCGCAGTGCACAGCAGCAGTCAAAAAAGCAAACAGAATGTTAGGAATTAAACCAAGAATGTCATAATGCCTCTATTCAAATCAATGGTGCGACCGCACCTAGAATATTGTGTGCAGTTCTGGTCACCCCATCTCAAAAAAGACATAGCTGAACTAGAAAAGATACAGAGAAGGGCAACAAAAATGATGAAGGGCATGGGAGGGCTCCCGTATGATGAGAGGCTTGGTAGGTTGGGGCTGTTCAGTTTAGAGAAGAGACGACTGAGAGGAGAAATAATAGAGGTCTATAAAATCATGAGTGGTGTGGAACTAATAAACAAGGAGCAGTTAGTTACTTACCCTCTCAGCTAGTACTAGAACTAGGGGACACTCCATGAAAATCATTGGTGGCAAGTTTAGAACAAAGAAAATATTTTTTCACTCAGCATATAATTGGGTTGTGGAATCTACTACCAGAGGCTGTGGTAAGGGCCAGTACTATAGCTGAGTTTAAAAGAGGTTTGGACAAGTTTCTGGAAGATAGGTCCATTAACAGCTATTAGCCAGACAAGATCAGGGAACATGACGGGAGCTAGGGAAAAACAACAAGGAATGGATGCCCCATGTGACCTGTTGGGTGCTTCTCCCAACACCCCGTGATTGGCCATTGTCAGAGACAGGATGCTGGGCTAGATGGACCACTGATCTGACACAGTATGGCACTTCTTATGTAACGTAAACTCTATTGGACAAAAAGCTGGGTTCTGAAGGTCAGACCCAGGTTTGGAGATAGGAAACATTATGGTCTTGCACCACAGCTCCAGGAATTCCTTGCCCTGCCAGTCTCTCTCTTGTAAAGTCGCAAGAAAAGGCGGAGAGCAGAAGGGGACCGATGCCTTAACATCTGGTTATGTATGCCATCCAGGCTCGGTGGACAAGTTACCAGCTTAAGTGCAACGTGATACGGAGTTGGAGAAAGGCTGGTTGTAACCCTCCAGCTGCGAGGTCCCAAATTGCAAATGAGTCACCTTCTCTTGACATTTGATGACAAGAAAGGCCACTGAGTAATTGGCTGAACAAGAGCAATGGGAAAAAGTCTTCCAAATGGCAGGCAGGTCATCCACCTTGTGGCCCTAGTGATGCAAGATTGGGGCAGAGCAGTAGACGTAAGACCCAGAAACCTTCCAAATTTTATCCCAAACCACCTTCATGCCAGTGGTACTAGAGATTCCAGAGACAAAGAGAACCTAGGGTTCCTTCTGGCTGTGGAGACAGATGCAATGAGCTGCAGCCTGTGTCTAATTAAAGACTAGAAAGTTGGATTGCATTGGATACCGGTGGAATATTCCCCAAGCATGCTTCATTGCTCTCTGTGCCACAGCACAGATGAAATTCCACCACTGCTTTGGAAAATAAGAATAAGATGCCAAGGACTTAGGGATGGATTGCTCGGCTGCTTGTCAGGACCCTTGGGGGTAGGAGGGGATGGAGGCACCTGCACGGCCGTGTTAGGCCGGGCCGACAGCCGCGGAGGCAGCGACGTGCTGCAGAGGCCACGCCCACTCCGACGTCAGGAGGGGGCAGGTCAAGACGCAGCGACGCGACGCGCCGGGGAAGCACTGGAGGCGCTGACGGCGGGCGCATGCGCTCCTCGAACCCGGAAGTGCGACCTCGCCGTTCAGCACGCCTGCAGGCACTTTCCCATTAGGGTTCTTTATAAGCTCTGGTAGACGCGTGGCTCAGCGCTGGTGATCGGACTTGTGCCGTGATACTGGCCCCTAGCTTGGAGTGGAGCAGAGACTGTGGACGTGTGTAGGAAAAGTGAAGGGTGTGGAGAGCGTGGAGTGTGCAAGGTGAGTGATGGGTGACTGTGAGAGTAGACGTGTGTGTGTGTAGGTCGAGTTGAGCCTTCCCTTCCTTGTGAGTTGCCCCTACCTGACAAACCTGAGTGAAAGCCCTAACCCCTCCTGGTCCCTCTCTCCATTGGGTCCCGTGGGGTCCTTTCCCCCTGAACCACCACTGATCCTACACCTCCCCACCATAACCCTGTATAAGTGTGTGAGTACAAAGCCAGAGTGGGCCTTGTTCGGTGCGTAAATCCCTGTGATGAGCTTTGGCCAGGGTTAGCTCTTGTAGCTCATACCCAGAGCCTATATCCAGACCCTGAGGGATTATTTTTCCAGCACCATTTTGCCCTTGCGACTGGAGTACGTTTGTTGGTCCCATATTCCCTAACACTGCTGGAAGGATACAAGCATTGAACTCCACCACACAAGAATCAATACCACCCCAAGCAACTACTTCAGCTACCACCACAGTCAAGCTCTGAAATTTAACCCAATCCACCTTCTCCAACTGCCAGTGGGGCAACCAACCCAGAAGACAGCCACTCCTGGTGGCATCCCACAGGAGGACAGGAAAGTGATCACTCCCTCTAGGGGAATCATCAACCCTCTAAACAAAGCATGGGTCCAGAATGGGGAAGTGATGGAATGGTATATGGCTGTGCAGGAGTGGCTGGGTGAGTGGAAATAGGTGGGTTTGCCAATATTCAGCATTGGAAGGCCATTGTCTGAGACAAAGCATTCAACAAGACGCTCCTAGCATTCATACCTGGTGAGCACCAGAGCCCATGATGGCCACTGAAGTCCCCAAGAAGCAGGAACAGCAAAAACAGCTGAGAAATCAAATTCCCCAGGTCCATGACATACACAGCATCCCACAAGGGCAAATAGAGCAGAGAGCAGGTGTCACACAAAGCGACAGCCAGACTGCCACAGCCTGAAGAGAAGTTGTCAGAGGAATGGGGCAAATGGAGTGCCGTCTCTGACGAGGACAGCCACTCCATCTGAGGTGTGGCCAGAGGTGTTCTTGTGTACCACAGAGAGGTTCCTGATGGAGCAGGCCTGTGCAGCAGAGAGGTGAGTCGCCTGCAAACACAGAGCCTGTGGACAGTAATCATCTATGAGAAACCTGACGTCCTCAGTCTGGGAACAGCGACCACAAAAGTTCCATTGAAGAAAAGTGGCCAGTTATGAGGTGAAGACAGAAGCCCGGAAGCCTAAAAGCCATAAGCTGGGAGTGGAAAGGTGCACGATAAGTACACCAGAGAAAGGTTGCCAATCAAGGAGACTTAGAGGGGGACTTGGAGGCAGCGCCAGGCAGTTGCAAATCAGGAGTGTCCGACTGAACCGTCTCCGTACGCTCAGTTGCCGGACGGGAGCAGGCCCCTCTGAGGAAGGACAGCCTTCCTCCCTGGACTGGTGGGGTTTGGGCATGACAGGAGAACTTGGAGGTTGAGAAAGACTGGAGAACTCCAATGAAGGTTCTGCACTATTAGAGGCCACTGATGGGAGCCCAGATGGGTGAAAGAGGGAAGGAAAATGACTCTGCTGGGAAACTGATATCACCGTTCATACTGCCACACTTTTGGAAAGACCAGAGCATACGACTATAATGAAGGAGGGTGCAGCCAGGGAAGCAAGCAGCCTGCGAGCCTCAGGATATAATCAATTAATATGAGCTTTAATGCACTGGATCTCCTTTTTGGCTTTCCACGTGGGAAAAGAGCAAGAGTATGCTGGGTGGACACTCACACAATTGACACGAGTGGCCTGGCAACCTGTGCCCTCATGATCCGCCACTCCACAGTGGGTGTACGTAAGGGAACCCTGGCAGGAAGCCTGGGCATTTCCAAACTGCTAGCACTTAAAAAATAGCACAAAGGATTTGGGATGCATGGTTGTATGGAGCAACATAAATGTTCGGCAGTGATGGAGACTGGCAGCGATGACACACAAAACATCAGGACAAGAACGTTGGTTGAAACAAGAACACCATCCATTCAAATACAGATCCTGTGAACAGCAGAATCTCCCTGGGACACTAGTCCCTCAGCAGATTCAGCCTTGGGGACATCACAGAAGTCCGTCTCTGCAATAATCCCCCTTCAAAAATTCAGAGAGCCATGGAGCTGCAAGGCATGGAGACATCCCCAAATTTCATCACAGAGGAGCCAGTCGCAACCAACTGATCCCCCAATCAGAACTTTAACAGTTTTCAGAGGGTCAATAACACCCTCCAGAGAATTCTGAACAAAGAACGGGGATATGCCTCCCAAAATCTTGCCTGTAGTTGAATGAATAATCATGAAATGACAGACAGGAGGAGGAACCTCCTTCTGCCCAAGTCCAGAGTCAAGACGTGAATCTTTGGTGCAGGGGCATTTACCAATCCTGATCAAAAGGGATTTGTGGCAATCTATAAAGAACAGTAGAGAATTCAGTATCTGTACTCTCCACTCACCTCAGAGTCCAACAAGGGAATGTTACACTAACCCCAGGGATATACAGGCACTATACCAAGCTCTCGCTGAAAAATTGACTAGCCAGTTGATCCCAGGTGGGCCACCCTGGGACCTCCCATAATAAGGGGCCAACATGGTGTTTTTCAACCACCAGGATCCCCGTTTCTGCTTTACGAGTCTCCATGCACAGAAAACACATGAGTTGTTTTTACACGGACAGGGATGGGGGGATGGGTGTGCTGTCCGTGGGAAGGGACACACACTCACCTCCACCCATGGAGCCTTCTATGTTTTTCCAGATGGCTCCATGGGTGAGTGATGGGTGGAAATGGGCGTGTGTTGGGAACACACATGCATCTCCACCCACTGCCTATGTTGTTTGCATGGATGAACACCCATCAAACACCCCCTAACCCCCCACCATGCCGTTTTCACGAACATCCCCACGCATTTAACACCCTCCCACACACCCAGTGGGAGTGGGGGGAATCCGTGTAAAAATGGTGGTGCTCCACACCCGGCAAGGCTAACCACAAAAGCAGAAACCCTTACTTGGTGGCCCCCTCACCATGAGCAAAAATCCACATTGAGGGGAGAAAGAAATGGTTGTGAAGTTTCTCACATATATGTAATGGATACATATATGTGTTAGCCTATACATTTATTTATTTATTTATTTTCAACATTTATATCCCGCCTCGCCTGCCTAAGCAGCTTGAGACGGCTTGGAAAAATTTACATATTTAAAAAATATATATAAAAGGGAAGCATAAAAAAATAGAAAATAAAAAGCCCATCCTCTTCACCCACCCCCCTCACCAAAGGCCTGGCGGAACAGCCAGGTCTTACACTGTCGCTGAAATGAGGCAAGGTCCAGGGCCACCCACCCGGGCGTCCACCAGAAGGGAGTTCCACAGCCTGGGTGCCACCACTGAGAATGCCCTCTCCATTGTAGCCCCCTGCGCCACCTGGGGGGCATCAAGGGTGCTCCTGGCGGACTGCAGGGGTTGATCTAGGGCATGGAGAGTGAGGCGGTCTCGCAGATAGGAGAGGCCCAGACCATATAGGTAAGCACCAACACTTTGAATCAGGCCCGGAAGACTATCGGCAGTGAGTGCAGAGCTTGGAGCACTGGTGTAATGTGCTCACGGCAACCCATCCCTGTTAGGAGACGGGCTGCCATGTTCTGCACCAGCTGCAGTCTCTGAACCGTCACCAAAGGTAGCCCCACGTAGAGCACATTACAATAGTCTAATATTGAGGTGATGAAGGGATGGATGACAGTTGTCAGGTCAGAGTTCGAGACATACAGCCAAAGCCATCGCACCAGATTTAATTGGCAGAAAGCACTCGTCACCACAGCCCCAACCTGGAGATCCAGGCAAAGCTGCGGATCAAGGAGTACCCCCAGACTCCAGACCTGAGAGACCAGTGGGGGACATCACACCCACCGCCCTCTCCACCAACATCATTTCCATCTTGTCAGAATTTAGTTTCAGATGGCTCATCCTCATCCAATCCCCCACAGCTGCCAGATATCAGGTAAGCACCGAGACTGCTGGGTCTGGGTCAGATGAAAAGGAGAAGTAGAGCTGGGCGTCATCAGCGTACTGATGATCCTGCACCGTGTACCATCTTATGACCTTGCCGAGCAGCTGCATGTACACATTGAACAAGAGAGGGGACAGAATAGAGCCTTGCAGAACTCCACACGTGAGGTCCCAGGGAGAAGATGAACAATCCCCGATCACCACCCACTGAGTTCTCCCAGCCAGGAAGGAGCGGAACAATTCAAGAACGGTTCCGCCCACTCCAGCATAGTCCCACAGGCGAGTCACCAGCATCTCATGATCAACGGTATCAAACGCAGCTGACAGATCTAATAGGATTAGCAGGGTTGAACATCCCTGGTCCAATTCCTGGTGAAGGTCATTGACCAAAGTCACTAATGCAGTCTCAGTGCCATAATCCGAACAAAAGCTGGACTGTGAGGGAGCAAGAAAACCGATGCGGTCTAGATCCTCCTGCAGCTGCTGAGCCACCACCTGCACAATAACCTTTCCTAAAAAGGGAAGGTTAGAGACTGGCCGATAGCTAGTGGGGGAGTCAACGTCAAGTGATGGTTTTTTGAGCAGGGGCCAAACCACCACCTCTTTGAGGCAGTCCAGCACCCTGCCCTCCCACAGGGAGGCATTGACAACACCCGCCAGCAACGGACCCAATGTCACCTGGCTGGTCTTGACCAGCCAGGACAGGCATGGGTCTAGTTCAAAAAATGTGGCTCTATCAGCCCCCAGAACATCCATTGCAGTGGCAGGCGTCACCCGCTGAAACAGATCCCACAAAACCGGACAAGACGGAGCTTCCATACCTCTGGTTCTCCTATTGTCATAAGCGTGGAGTCGAAGTTGTGGTGAATCCAAGTTATTTTATTTGTGAAATACTCAACAAACATGTCACAGCAGGCACTGGAAGACTCCAGTTCCAGACGGAGGGAGGCCAGACTGACCAACCCCCTCACCACCCGGAAAAGCTCCGCTGGATGAGACTTTGCAGACACTGTCACAGAAGTGAAGAATTCCTTTTTTGCTGCTCTGACAGCCACAGCATAGGCCCATAAACTGGCTCTATGCTGCAATTGATCAGCTTCAGCACGAGACCAGCGCCACCGTTGCTCCAACTGCCACCCTTCATGCTTTAGCTTCCGCAGGCCCTCCACAAAGCATGGCGACCTGCGGTGCTGATGCCAAGGGAGTGGACACCTAGGAACCGTCTGGTTGATGGCCTTGGTCAGCAGAGTATTCCATAAAACCACAAGGTCATCGAGTGGACAGCTCTCAAGATCAGACGGTAACTTCCCTAGAGCATTCTGGAACCCCATCAGGTTCCATCAGTCTTTGGGGGCAATCCAACCAAACCAGTTCCACACCCTTACGGGGGCAGACATGTGCCAGGAAACAGGCCTGCAGGAGGTAATGATCTGTCCACAACAAGGGCTCTTTGTATGCATATAGGTGGTAGCTGGGACATTTATATACATATACATGTGTACACCCGAGATTACCCTTAGATATTAATGTGGCAAGCTGTACTGACAAGACTGAGTGCAGTTTCTAACAGAAGGCAAGTTAAGAACCCTGAGGTTGCTTTCCCTGTGTTGACTGGAATCAAGATTCCCCCCGCCCCCCTCCACCCCCCGAATCTTCCTCTCATCAGGAATTTTGTTGTTTGGACTTTTCATCTCAATCTAAAAAGTCAACATATCAGAATTTCCCAGATGTCAATTTCATATTTTGAGCAGTTTGACTATTAATAGAATTTTTAACTTCTTTACCTTGCTGGAAGACAGGGTAAAAAGAAGAGTTTTAACACAAAAGACAGCCCTTTATGTAGTTCAGGCCCCTACCATCAAAGTCCTTGAAAATCAAGAACTAGAATTTGATCTGATATTTCACAGAAAGCAAGAGCAGTGTCTGGAGCACTCTAATGATGTGTTTGTTACTTTGCAGTTGTGTCATTATTGGGGTGTTTGCCCTCCATTGGTTCCATCTGTGCGGAGCCTGGGGGTGCTCCTGGATCCGCAGTTGTGCTTGGATTTGCAGGTGTCAGCTGTGGCCAGGGGTGCCTTCCACCAATTACATCTGGTGAGGAGGCTCCACCCATATGTCTCGGACTCCGATCTCGCCACTATCATCCATGCATTCGTCACCTTGAGGTTGGACTATTATAATGCGCTCTACATGGGGCTGCCTTTGGTGACAGTCCAGAGACTGCAGCTGGTGCAAAACACGGTGACCTGCCTGTGCTCCAGGCATTGCAATGGCTGCCAATTGTCTTCTGGGCCTAATTCAAAGTGCTGGTGTTGACCTTTAAAGCCCTATATGGCCTGGGTCCCACTTAACTGAGGGACTGCCTCACACCCTGGGTCCCTGGGAGGCCCCTACAGTCATCTGGGACCGCCCTCCTGGAGGTCCCGTGTTATCGGCAGGTCCAGATGGACAGGAGGGCATTCTTGGTGGCCGCCACCTCGCTGTGGAATGCGTTCCCAGTGGAGATTAGTCTCAGTCCAGATCTCCTGGTGTTCCGCCAGCAATGTAAGACCTGGCTCTTCCGTCAGGCATTTAGGGAGGGGGAATTGGGTGGGATGGGATATAGGGTTGGGGGTGCGTGTTTGTTTTAGGCACAGCTTAGGTTTTTGTTATGATCACGCAAATGATGTTTTTATTGTTATTTCTATCTTAGAATATTTTTGATATTGTGTTTTTATTATTGTATGTAAGCCTCCCCAAGTTGCCATCAGGTGAGAGGGTCAGGATAAAAATGTAATAAATAAAATGACAAAATGAAAAATAATACGGTAGTAGTTGGAGTTTGCCCACAGTCATCTCAAGACACAGTTCATTAGGGTAATAAAACACAGAAACCACTGAAGCAAAGGTGACTGTGGCCATCTTGGATTCTGTAGGATGGAGATGGAGTCTGATGACTTGTCACAAGAAAAAGAAAAAATATCTGACCACTTTTGCTATTTGGATCTCCACTAGTGGAGAAGAATCCAGAGTCTTTAGTATTACACACTGTCTTAACAACTGAAGGAGTCCATCTCTCAGTCAAGAAAGATGATGTAGTCTTGGCTACTTTTATAAAAAAAAATTTCTCTGCTTACCAACTAAACCTTCATCTTTGGGGAGGTTTGTTTAGTCAGGTATTCCTAACCCTGGTGTTACTCTCTCTTAGGCTTTAGGACAGCTGGGAAACAAAACCGTCCTACTACTGGATGTGAAGATGGAGAACTGAGCGTAGTCAATGTACTTTTGATATTTAAGTTCATAATGCCACTATCCCCCCAGAGCTGCTTTTACTTAAATGGTCAACAGAATTCCAGAGAAGACTGCCAGAGTCTCCCAACCTCCCATGTGTTGCAGGTGTAGCAATGTATCTGGATCTCTGCTTCACCATTCTGGAACTGATGGGTAGCTTTCTTCTCTATAATATTGACAGAAGTAACTTACATATTACTAGGATTTATGGCAGTCATTTATTTTGCTGCTACATCATTCATGGGGATTTTCCACTATCCTGATATCCAGAAAGTGTTGATAATTATGGCAAATTATGACTTTAAATTATTTTATCTCTAAGCAAAACTTAACCAAGCAGAAAACTCCAGATGATGCACCTGGTCCCTATAGCACTGGAGAACCCGCAATTTAACATCATTAAATGTAACACTCAAACCTACTCTATTCCCAGAGTTGCTACAGCTTTGAAATTAATGGGAGATGAACTGCAATTTCTTACCACAGTAATCTGATAGCATTTAAGATGGCATCATTTTCACCAAAAGGCACATCTGCAGAGACAAATATGGTAAGGATCCATTTCTTATCTACATCAATATAGCTCCATTTACTTCTCTGCAGTTGCTCCAAATTTACACTGGTGTATGTTGGAGCAGAAGAGGGTGTTTAAACCCTTACACTGGGACAGTGGAATAGATAAGAATTTCCCCCACAGCCTATGATTCAGTAGAAATCTCCTAATCCTCTAGATCAGAAACTGGCCTCCAGATGTGTTACACTTTCTTTGATATGTATACTGATTGCTGTGAAAGGATCTTGGTGCTGTAGCAAACAGTATAAAGGGAGCTCTGCCAATTCCATGTTATTGAAACCTTTCACCCAGTTGCTAGGTTGTATTGCCTTTGGAGGGTACTAACAGCTATGTCGCCAGCTTATACCGATTATGAAAGGAAAACAGTCCAACAGTTGCTATCCTCTAAGAACAGAGAAAGATTTAACTGACCATGAATTCTTTGTTTGGCTTTGTTCTTCTCTTCAAATTACGCATGCAATGTAAATCTCCAATGCAGCCAGATATATTCCCAGAGACAGTGTCCTCCTTATTTTTATGAGCAGACTAATGTGATTATGTAATGTTGTTGGACTGTCTCACCTCCCTAGAGCGAGACAGGCTGAATCTCCCTTGAGTTTCAAAGATTTGGGGCCCTCTGAGGCACAGGGACACCAGCCTCGGTAAGTGTGAGACCATCACCAACAGCCTGCTGCTCAGTTTCCTTCAGAACAATTTTTCTGCTATTCCTTAAAGAGCATAAATGAAAGGTTAACAAACTTCTGTGATTACCAGATGCCCAAAGAATATTTCTGTGGTAGTGTGACACGATTGTAATTAAAACGAATGCATAAATACTTGCTTCTGTTTTGTACCAAAGAAGCAAGAGCAGGTAACTTCTCCCTTGGAGTGGGTTCAGCTCTGTTTATTCTCACCCATGATTGTCCACTTCATGCCTTCCTCTACAAGAGGGGAAGAGGAGGCCATGTAGGGACTTCTCTCTCACTTTCTATTTGCTGTAGCCTACAGCTAAAGTACTCTGCATGGTAAAAAGGAGAGAAACCTTGTACCTTCTTACTTCCATGTGTCAGTGGATAAGGCAAGCAATAAACTTCTTATCCACAGTAAGAATTACGAGCCTATACCGTGCCTAAGTCTAGTTTATGAGCCTATGCCGTGGCTATGCGGATAGCAAAGAGGGAGTTCTTTGCTGCCCTCATAGCAGCCGCAAAATCCCGTCTAGCGGAGCTGTTCTGGGTTGTGCGGGAACTGGTCAGTCCAGCCTCCCTCAACTTGGGGGTTGAGTCATCTTTCGCCCGCTGTGACCTTTTTGCAGATTATTTTGTGGATAAAATTGCCCGGATGCACCACAACCTCGATGCCGCATTTAGTGCAGTGGAGGAGGTAGAGGGTGTAGAAGCCCCAACTTGTCCATTTTTGTGGGATCACTTTCAGCCGGTGATACCCGCTGACATGGTGGGTGTGCTTGGGACTGTTTGAGCCACCTCTTGTGAACTGGATCTGTGCCCGCCCTGGCTGATTAAGAGATGCCAGGAGACATTGGGGTCGTTGCTGGATGGGGTGGTCAGTGCCTCCCTGTGGGAGGGCAGAGTGCCAAGCTGTCTCAAAAAGGTGGTGGTGTGGCCTCTGCTCAAGAAACCATCGCTTGACGCTGACCCCCCTGCCAGCTATCGTCCGGTCTCTAACCTTCCCTTTTTAGGGAAGGTTATAGAACAGGTAGTGGCTCAGCAGCTCCAGGGTTCTGGGGCCTAAGTTAAAGTCAAGGGGAGCCATCATTCCACGGCATGCCATGGTTTCTGTACCCTGGCAATCCAATGTCCACTTCTGCTGCCTCTGCTGTGCCATGGGTTCTGTGCCCCAGCAATCCAAAGTCTGCTTCTGCTGCCTCTGCTGTGCCATGGGTTCTGTGCCCTGGCAATCCAATGTCCACTTCTCTTGCCTTTGCTGTGCCATTGGTTCTGTGCCCTGGCAATCCAATGTCCACTTCTCGTGCCTCTGCTGTGCCATGGGTTCTGTACCCTGGCAATCCAATGTCCACTTCTGCTGCCTCTGCTGTGCCATGGGTTCTGTGCCCCAGCAATCCAAAGTCTGCTTCTGCTGCCTCTGCTGTGCCATGGGTTCTGTGCCCTGGCAATCCAATGTCCACTTCTCTTGCTGCCGCTGCTGCCTCTGTTGTGCCATGGGTTCTGCTGCTGGGCAATCCAATGTCTGCCACTGATCCACCGATGCCTGGCAGCCTGCAATGCCCAGCCAAGTACGGGTGCCAGGCCAGCCACCAAGCCTTCCCAGCCTCTGCTGCTGCTGCTGCCACTGGGTCTCAGACGGCCAGCCATGGTTCCATGGGCACCCCCAGGGGGCAAGCGCTGAGCCTGTCTGCCCAGGCAACCTGGGGTGCCAAGCCCCAACCCTTCCCGGTCTCTGCTGCTGTGTCTTAGATGGCCTGCCATGCCCTCACAGGCACCCCTGGAGCACCACAAGTCTCCGCCATGGCTGAACTTTCCAAACGTTTGGAGGGGTCCGAACTCTGTGCAACCAAACCTACGAACCCGAACTAAGTTTTTGGACTGAACGTCCAAACATCCGAACCGTGTTCTGTTCACACATCCTTATGGGATCTCCCCCAGTGACTTCCCCTTTTGTCCAAAGGATTCTCTCCTCTCCCCCAGTGATGTATGTGTCTTACTGTTGCATTATATTAATATAAGGCTTTCTCCATTAGCGATTAAAGCTGTACGCTCTTTATATTTAAAGCACAATTCCCTTACATAGAAAGTGGAATTCAGAAATTGGAGCAATGCTGCTAAAATCTGGTCTGCTCATAGATCCTTGAGATTTACAGGGATCTCTCTTCAGAGAGTAGAAAACACTTTACCTCTTTGATGGGATGTCCTCTCCATCTTAAAGACCAATGGCTGTAATTATAATAAATTTGATAATAACCAATTCTTTCCTTCTTTAAGTTATTAAAATATCTCACCAACTGCTCTCTCAGAATCTGATATTTGGGTCACTCAAACAGGTTCTCTGGATTCTGGCTTTCTTTTTTACCAGAATGTACTTAGCCCCTTATCTTTGGAGCCATGTTTACCTGCCTCTAAGGATACAATCTCTGTGCATAGCAGCAATTTTATACAAGATGCTTCTTATTGTACTAACCCCCCACTCAAATGGAGCTATATTTAATGGAGATCTCTCTATTACTCTGCAAGGCAGGTTTGTATTTACTCTAAAAGGCTTTTCAGAAACAAAAGATGAGGATCTTCAAGTATAATCTTTAAAAGGCAAGACAGGCTCTATTCTCCAGTACCAAGGGCTTCATTTTCAGGTGTCCAAAGAGAGCCTGACAAATAAAGGGTTCTGACCAAGAACTGGTAAAATTGAAACACAACTTTAGCACCATGCTAATTTATCAGCCTTGTCAAAAATGGAAAATGCCAGCTTTTTCTCAATGGTTGCAATCCCATGCTCTGCAGATCCCTGTGTGGAAGCCGCATGCACGTGGTTTGCACACAGCAGAATATGTCAGCAATGTGGATGCTTGTGGGTCCCATGCATCTGCACGCATACGCAGCTCTGCAGAGCACGGGATCGGGGCCAACGTACCTACGATAATCATCAGCCTTATTCCTCAAAACATTCCACCAGTGCAAGCCCCATTGAAATGACTGGAGCTTGGACTGGTAGAGCACTTTGAGGATCAGACTGCCCATTCTTGACAGTATCTTGAGGTAAAGCCTCACGAAACAGGGCTGGCTGGATTCCATGTATCCCAGGGAGGGCTAATGCAACCTCCACAATTATGACCAGTGGGGAGAGCAGTCCAAATGATCTTACCCCCCACAGGGAAACTGGGTGGGTGAGCTTCTGTCACAAGTCCCACCATGCCCCGTGGTGGGCCTAGGAGCTGTCTGCACAGGCAGGCACCCAGCCCCGCCCCACCTACCACCCCTGCCCTGACCACTATTCCACCCCCTGCCATGCCGTAGACACACGGGAATGGCTAACTATGCCCACACTCTATAGTGCTGGTGGGCCTTGCCATAGAGCAGGGCTGCATGGGACCATCCTGATGGGAGGTACCGCATTACCGAACTCATCGGGTGGTCTTGGAGGAGTGTATGTCTTCCCCCCGGGACCTCACATGTGGAGTCCCGCAGGGTGCCATTCTGTCCCCCCTCTTGTTTAACATCTATATGCAGTCGTTAGGGGAGAATTTGTGAGGGGGTTTCAGGGCATGCAGTGTCATCAGTATGCTGATGACACTCAGCTCTACCTCTCCTTTTCCAGTGACCCAGACCATGCAGTCTCCTTATTCTCCCAGTGCCTGTCAGCAGTGGGGGCTTGGATGAGGT
>QEPC01003229.1:1237822-1276484 GCA_003113815.1 Sphenodon punctatus
TTCCCAGGGTGAGGCGGGTGGCCACCGATGTTAGATCTTTTTCGGTGGCTGCCCCTGTGCTGTGGAATTCGCTCCCAGAGGAGGTTCGGTTGGTTCCCACTCTCCTGCTGTTTCGGCGTGTATGTAAGACCTTGGCTGTTCCGTCAGGCTTTTGGCAAGGGGTAGGGGTGGTGTGGGGTGGTGGGGTTTTCCCCCACATATTGTAATTTTAAATTGTTTTTTTAAAAATTATATTTTTATTGAATGTTGTTCGCCGCCCTGGGCTGGCCTGAGGGCAGGACGGGCAGGATATAAATTTTAAATTTTAAATAAATAAATAAATAAATAACCCCATATTGACCCAGGTGGGACAACAGTAGCCTGCGATGTGGCAGATGCATTGCATAGCAGCTGGATGCCCTCCCTGGAGTGTAGTGGGTGAACATCTGGCTGCCACCTGCCTGATGGTCGTCTGCATCGTGGGCTAATGTGGGGTAAAGTCACCCAACGTGGGATAATGTATTGTGTGTATGTTATGAGTGCACAGTTCTCTCTCAGTCTTTCCCTAGAAGTATGGAGGCAAGTGCTTACATCAGCAACAAAAAATTAAGAATGGAATTTGCTGGAATAAGTCAATTTTTAATAATCTTCAGAAAAGCCACGTACAACTGTTTGTGCCAGTATTCTGAAACTGAATAGCATCTTATTTCTGTTTATGTTTAGGGAGAAAAATGACTAACTGTGCCAAAAACCAGTCTATGAGCATAGCCTACTGGATTTGAGTAAAACTACATTAGAAGTAATTGCTTTTAAGGAGCTTAGATGTTGGAACAGTAATATGATATGCTGACTTTTTCTTCTTAGATTAACTTTGCCTATCTTCCTAGTAAAAAATAAATCCCAAGTAGCTACTGAACACCCAGCTATACAACCACCTCAATCAACAGTAACCACAGCTTCAAAAACTTACCTCAAAGGTAATTTAAATTAAATTTTCTTATTTATTTTATCAAGTACCAGCATAATTTGAACAAAGCATCCCTTCCAAAGGGTTCTTCTCAGCTCATTTGGGGTCAAAAAGCTAGCCAAACTCTGCTGTTCCTGTGAGTGTTAAAATAATAATTGCATTACAGTTATCCACCAACACATACTTCAGATAAGACAAGGTAAGAGCCAGGAAAATATGTTCTACACAAATGCTTTATTAAAGAGCGCAAATAAATAAATAAAAAAAATCCTAATTATACTCTGTGGCTTAAATTACAAGTAAATTCCCTCACAATGCATACCATACTTAAATATATGCACAGATTAGGGTGTAGGTGTCAGCTCAGACAGCAACTGATACCAGGTTTTGATTCTGAGAGTGATCACATTTCCTTACCGTTCTTGGGAGTGGGTCCCCGGGAGCACATTACTCTGGTGCCCCACAGTCTGCACTGGCTACCAATAGCTTTCCAGGCTCAATTTAAGGAGCTAGTTCTGACATATAAAGCCCTATACAGCCCGGTCCTCAAATATCGGGATGACTGCCTTTCCCCTCATGTTCTGTCTCAGAGCACATTCACACATACGTTAAATCAGCACTTTTTTCTTCCCCCCGCATATTAGAATGATATGGGAAAGACTCCATGCGCTTATTTAGCAGTTTTTCCACTTGTTTTTCCAGTGCATTGAGGGGCAGCCAAAAGCTACCTTTACAAGCACGCATTTGAAATGACCCACATAAATCCTCTTGTCGGAATGTCGGTGCTCCTAGTCAGTGTCATGTCAGTTACAGAGCGCCCCACTTCCCAGCTCCACTCCTCTCCCCTCTCTGAGACCCGAGAGCCGGGGAAGTGGGGCTCTGTGTAACTGACATGGCATTGACTAGCCTAGTCAGTGTCATGTCAGTTACACAGCACCCAGTCCTCTCTCCAGGACCGGAGCGGGGAGCTGTGTAACTGACATGACACTGACTAGCCTAGTCAGTGTCATGCCAGTGTGAATAGTGCATGGGTTTATTTAAGCCATTTTGAAATTGACTGCATTCAGGAAAAGCAGCGTTTTAATGTATGTGTGAATGCGCTCTCAGTCTCTGAGGTCAGCCAAGAGCACCCTCTTGTTTGTACCTTCTGCCTAGGGAGTCTCCACAACAAGGCTAAACAGAGAGGCATTCTCAGTGGTTGACCCACAATTATGGAACTGTCTTCCCTTGGAGCTTCATCTAAGTCCGAGCCTGCTCATCTTCTGGAGGCAATATAAGGCCTTTTTATTTTGCAAGGCATTTGACAGGGACAAGGGGGTGATAAGCTAGAGGATTTTATTTGGCTGCATTTGGGTATTTTAACATTTGGTTTTATTTCATGTATTTTGACTTGCCTGAGCCTTATTGGAAAGGGTGGGATAAAAATGTGAAGAATAAATAAATAAATAAATAAATAAATGCTTTATTGGTCATTACTCAGTCCTTCCCCAAAGCTTAGTCTTGCAGGAGCTCTCTTTGCTTCACAGTCTTCTGAAGTAAAGTTTGGCTCAACTTTGCCATTTTAGTTATGGATTACCTCCACATACCCCCTTGAGTCTAAGAAGAGTGGATGTCTTCTCTTTCAAGGATTTCATTCTCCAACCTGGAAGTTCAAGGTGCTGCATTAGCACACGCCTTGGTCAAGTGAATGGGATTTGCACTGCTGCAGCCCTATGAGGATAACAACTATATTGTAGCTACAGTTTACTTAAATGGTTATGTACACAGGGATATGCAATAGACTGTGGGGAGGGCAGATTCTGAGTGTGCTGAATTTGAATGAGGCAGCAAATGAAGCATAATATTGGCTTCATTGTGCCAAATCTGGAAGACAACCCAAGTCAAAGGAGCTGGGAATTTCAGGGAGAAGAGAGGGGTATGAAGAGGGACCCTTGTTTAAAGGTGCTACTCCCAGATGAACCCCTGAGGTGACTACTACTACTTTATCATTTCTATAGTGCTACTAGTCGTACACAGCGCTGCTGTACAGATACACATAACAGAAAGACAGTGCCTGCTCCATGGAGCTTACAATCTAATCAAGACACAAAGATGTAGACAATCACAAATAAAAGCCTTCCTATGAATAATGGACTACAGGATGCAGGTATTCAGTAAGTTTATTTATTTCAGTTAAAATGGTTGAGATCCACAAGGCTATGATAAGGATAGGGCCTGGACTCATGATTTAAAAGTGATCTAACATTTTTGTTTGCAGAAAGTAGCAGTGAAAGATTTCCTACACAGAATACTTGCTTTAACTTAAAAGTTGGTTGTCTACTTACAAAAAGTAAACAGTCTGTAGACGTTAAGGGACAGAATTACATACTAACCAGAGGACATTCAAAGTTGTTATCAAATCTCCCAGAGAAGATGGGAGGTTGATAACATGCTTGTTGTCTCTGGCTTGTTTTAGTTTCCTTCGTTTCAATCTTGTTGCTGATCTCCAGCAGCTTCTCTGCTTGCAATTCTTATTTGACCTTTTTGTTGCAAAGTTATTGTGGAGGCTTTAAATAGTTCTTTATGAGAACTCAGTGGGTATTTCAATCTGAAATTCAGGAAGAGTTCTTGTTCTAATCCTAAGAATCAGCATATACAAGCTGACCCGCAGCTTAGTGCTCATTTCAGCCCCAAATGTCTATTGTCTCTCACAGTAGGTAGAGAAGAGCACAGCATAAGGAAGAAAACAGTTTATTAAAACTGCTGTGAAGCAAGAATTAGGGGGTTAGCACGAAACTTTGGATTCTTAAACCTAGATGTCCTTGCCACAATCTTAAACTTTTCAGCTAGCATTAATGCTGCAAGGATGAGGATTTTTTCTTTCAAGCCTTTTGTCCATCTTAAATTACACGATATATTTTAAATCTTCCACACAACTGCTTCTAAATCCCTGTTGTTTTGATAACTTCAAAACATGAATGGTTCCTGGGGTTGCTTATGGAATATAGAATATTCCTGAAAATGTATTTGTGTTACAGTAGGCTCTAGAATGTACATATCCTACAACTGCAAAACACCTACTGACAATATACCTATTAACTACCTTCTCCATTTCCCATTCTCCTATATGCTTGGTCTCTCCTTTATGGAAGTAGTAGTACCTGAGGAGTAAAATAGGATGGATGATTCTGTATATGCCCAATTTTACGACACTTCCTCCAACTCATCCAGTCTGTCAGACAGGATGGACCATTGGTCTGACCCAGTATAGTGGTTTTTATGTTCTTATATGAGTCAACCAGGTGAACCAGATTTTTATTCATGTTGAATAGCATCTTCCAATCTGGTTTCAATGGTCCTGATTTAAAGTTTGTGGAAATCAGTGAAAGGACTTCCACAGACTTCTCTGGTGTTTGGGTCAGGCCCAGTGTTATAAGAATTGGTCAAAGATTTCACTGCAGAAAGATGTTATTCAATGTGAATAAAGGTGGATGGATCAGGCAGAAAATTAGGTGAAGAAAATAAAGACACAAGATCATTATGAAATTTAAAACTCTCCTGTAGTGAGTGATAAAATGAGCACATTTTTTTTTCTTTTTCTTTCAGCTGAACTACTCTGGAAACTCATATTCCTGCACAGCACGGTGGACAAGATTGATCAGACAAACAAACAATTGTTGCTGTCGTCAATCGCAACATGCTCCAGCTTTTAGTTTTATTTGTAAATTGACACTTTTGCTTTGTACTCTTCATTCCATTTGAACCACAGTTAATAATTGCTTCCAATTTCTCAAGAGGAAAATTTGGTTTGTATAACTGAATGTTACGCTAAAAGGATTTCTATGCATGCACTCACTTAGATAAAGGCTCTAGAAAATAAAAAAACAATATTTATGGAAACACATATTGGCTTGATATCATGTTGAGACACAATAAATATTTTTTCTTAAAGAGCCTTTATTTCCAGCAGTAACAATGTGGAGATTCCCTATGTCTTAAAGTCTTTCGTCTCTGAGTTTCTTCTTTTAGGATTTTGCCTATGCATTAACACAGAAGAATAAATAGCCATAATTTAATCAACTTGCCAAGGAAGTGATATGTAATAAGACAGAGGCCAAGACCATAGGTGTGTTGCCCATCGGCTGTGAAATCTTGAGTGATTTCAGTCAGGACTTTGAAGAAGACTATGGTCCATTTTCCCTGTTAATTCAGATAATCACCCTTTAAATAGCAGTTATTTGTTGTCTAATGGGTTGTCTAATGATAGCCACATTGTCTATGTTGTCTACGTTGTCAACATTGTCCATGTTGTGTAATGATAGCCACATCCTTAGCCTCCACTGTTTTAGCTGGTATGCGGTAGGGGTTGTATAACCTTACCAGACAATTCATTTTGTGTTCCAGAAACCCACAGCATTCATCCTGGAGTTCGCTCTTTCTGCCTTATAACTTGGTGCTGAGGGATGTGAAATTGAAATGCATGCTGCACTCCAGTCCCCCTTCCCCAAATGAGATTGAAAGCATGGCCATTGTGACTTTCTCATTTCTAAACCCAGTCCGAATATCCCGAGTGCAGTGCATAACATTATCTGATAGGTGCATAGGTCAGACCATCTGTAGTCTTTAAAACCACTGTGCTTGGCAGTTTATTTCAACAGTGATGACCAAAGGGCTCAAAACAGTCTTTGTTGACCATAAATTAATACAAGCTGCCCAAGGTTTTGGTGCAGAAATGTATGACTAGCAGCACTGTTTAAACTGAATGGCATAAATCCCAGGGGATGAGCTTATCAAAACAGGACCATGTGTTCTGCATTATTAACTAAGGGCTGTTTACTCGGATAAGTCAATATGTAGGAGAAATTCTAAAAGAACATTTTGTTACATGAAAAGACTGGAACTGAAAATATATTCAGCTTTAGCTTTCATATTGGTCAACCTTTTGTTTTCATCTCTCATACCAGCAGGGTGGTGGAAATCCCATTTCCCGGATAGCACAAGCTGGCTGAGAGAAATCATTTTCTTCATTTCATTTAATTTCTTGTGCAGAATGGGCTAAGGATATAGCCTGGAGGCACCCTAGGGTCCGTTGTACTCAGATGCCAAAGCACTAAATTGAACAGGAAATTCAGAATAAAAACAAATAGCAACAAAAAATCTATGTGAAAGGCACAGACAGTAATTCAGGTACCTCTGAGCACCGACTGCCAGTTTCCTCCCGCCTGATTATAATCCACACAGCACATATATTTCAGCAGTGTGAAGGCTGCAACAGTCACACCAATCAAAAATAATCGAGAATAGTCAAAAGTGATGCTGACACTCTGTCCTTGACCTAATCTCTTGTATCTGCATATTTCACAAAATATCTGAGTCTGGAGATCTCTGCAATGAGAAAAAATTGGCACACTGGAGACACGGTGTCATGCTTCACTCTAAGAACCTGATTCTCCAGCTGCTTACACATTGTGTTGTCATTTATAGCTGTGCAAAGTAGGGGTAAAATGCTACCTAATCAGGCTGGTAATGTGTTACAGTCATTTTGCACTCATTTCATATAGGTATCAATGATGACACAAGGTGCATGGTACTGGGATACCACACCCAGAGTTTTCTTCTTTCCACTAGTTAGTGTCACATACCCTTAGCCTTACCCATGGCCTAGTAGAGTGTTTAGCAATAGTCTTTGGAACAGTACTCTTTTTCTTGGTGCTGCACACTGTCTAATGTTAAAAACAAGTAAACGATAGTAAAAATGCTGCTAAGGATCTTTATTAAAACTAGAAGCAATATTCAAGCCAATATAAATTAGTGTGGAGATTTTTATTCTTAGCATTCTATTGCAAGTCTAAATTTGGCAAAGAGAGTTACTCTGATCATGCTTACAGTGGAATAGGGGGGAGAGCTTCCCTGCTGATCAACAGAAAAGCAGAATCATGAAAAAGCAGAATTCTCCCATCCCTTTTGTTTTGCAAGCTCTTTTAAGTGGAAAGAAAGAAAGAAAGAAAGAAAGAAAGAAAGGGTATAGCCACAGAGTACACCCCTCAGCCGGCACACACTCTGGAGGCGCCAGGTCCTGTATCCCCTCCTCCTCCATTCCAGTTGACTCCTGGACCTCCTGCTGGCTCTCCAGGTGGAAGGGTAAAGGTCTAGGGTCATATGAGTGGCATCAGAGACCTCCAGTCAGACCCTGGCTGTGGGGTGGCAGCAGGGGTGGGCTCAAGGGGCTGCTTATGGTGTGGTGGGGGCCTGCACTCCCACTGATGTTAGCACATTGGATTGGCTGTCCTCACACTCCATTGTAGCCCTGTGGTAGTTTCTCCCACTCAGCTGCTCCATGGGGGATAGATATTAGGCGCTTGCTGCAGAAGAATCCAAGGTTGTGGGTTTGAATTTATCATGTGGTCCTTTTAAGGGTTCCAGGGCCAGCATGGGAGGACTAGGGGTGTGACATGGTCTCTGGTCTGTCCTATCTGGGCCTTTTGCCTCTCTATAGTGGCTCTATAGTGCTGGCGAACCTCACCAGGGGGTCGGGCAGCACAGGCTTGGCCGGTGGTGGCCCGTTAACCCACTTTGGGCAGCATTATCCCACTATGGGCAATGTTACTACACACTGCATCCATGACCTTTTTCAGAGGACACATCGAGTAGTAGCTAGCTGCCCACCCCACCCCAGGGCAGGGTGAACATCTGGTGGCAGCTAGCCATATGATTCACTGAATCGCATGTTAACATTGCCCAAAATGGGCTAATGCTGCCTGAAGTGGGATAACGTCTCATGTGGCTGTACCCATTATTATTACACAAGCTTCCTTAAGGCAGCTACACTAATGAATTTCCATCCCCACTGGCAATAGCTCCCCACACAACACACAAAACACACACACACATTCTCTAAAGCAATGACACAAAATATGCAATGGTGTTATGAGATGAATATATATTTATTTATCTATAATCAGGGACTCATGTTCACTGCATTTTCCCCATTGCCGTCTGTAGCAGGGCAGAGTCCCTGAGGGCTCTTTAAGAATGTCCAGTTAGCACTGACAGTGGGACTGCGTGAGCCAAACTGCAGGCACCACAGGAACTGAAGGATAATGCCTAATTGCTATCCAGGCACAATTCAGGGGCTGGTTTTAATGTATAGAGACTAAAATGGCTTTGGCCCCAGGTATCTGAAAGACCCCCTCCTTCCCTGTGTCCTGTCATGGCCTCTGAGGTTGGCCAAGGGTGCCCTCTTGTGAGTGCCAATGGCCCATGAAGTTACAATGGGGGCACGCAGGGAGGCGCTCTCAGTGGCAGCCCCACAGTTATGGAACTTCCTCCCCTTGGAGGTCTGCCTAAGCCTGAGCCTGTTTGTCTTCCAGATGAGATGTAAGACCTTTTTGTTTGACCAGGCATTTGACAGGCAGGAATAGGGTTGGGTAGGATTGGGTAGAGGAGCTTGGGAAAGAGGATCGATGGGTGGTTGGTTGGGGTGATGTTGGGATTGTATTTTATATTCTTAATGTTGTAAGCTGCTGTGAGTCTATGGAGAAGGGCGGGGTAAAAATGTAACAAATAAAATAAATAAATAAATAAATAAATAAACAGAGTACGAGCCGCTGTGACTGGGTGTTGCTGCCCAGCTTAGATAATTTTTTAAATAAAAAATAAATAAAAAGCTAGAGGAGCCAGTTAGAAGCAGGCACTGAATGGGAAGCCTTGAGCTCCAGCCACTAGAGAAGACAGGAGCAGGAAGCTGGCTTCTGTCTCAAACCCAAACCAGAGGGAACTGCTGACTGGAGGAATCTGGAAATTGATCTGGTAAGCCAGAACCTGCTGCCGGGCCAAGGGAGCAGGGGGTGGGGGGTTGAACCAGAAGTGGGACAGGAACCTGCCTAGGCCAGTGCTAGAGATTTATGGAGATTATGTGAACTTTGCCTAGATGAATAAAGGAGTCTGTAAAGCTAATTCCTAAGTGTGACGATCATGAGAACTCTTACCCACGAGGCAAGCCCGTCACTGCCACACCATGGATGGGGAAATGCAATCAACACGGGCTCCTGTCTAGAGTTAATCTCTAGGTAGAGACCAAGGGTGCCCGTTCCAAATTCATTCTATTTGTGACTTAAGATACATTTTATCCTGAGGCCTTTAGAAGTTCATGCACTGAGATCTTGAACTTGTAGAATGCTGAGCACGTTAGTCTGATTTAGCAAAACACTTATGTAACGAAGTATGAAAGTAGATCCATTAGAATAAAAAAAATAAAGTTAAGTAGCTGTTTACTTTTCTGGAGGAACTGACTCACTTCACTCTGTCACAGGGACTCACTAAGTGGATAACAAACGTGGACCTCAAACCTTTAATGTTTCAAGCTGCCATGCAAAAAAAAGCAGTAATAGTGCTTCACAGGATCATGCTTGAATGCTCACCGTGTTACAGGCTAGAGCCTAAAGGCCTAGTGCAAAACCCACTGAAGTCATTGGAAAAACTCCCATTGTTTCAATACAGTTTAGATGAAGGAATTACTTAATTACTTTGCCCTCAGACCTCTAACAAAGGGATTGTGTATATATGTGCAAAGCAGTTGATCTTACAAAACCTATTAATTACTTGACTGAGTGATATGATAATTTGTTTAATTTCAGGGAGAGGAGAGAAAATTCTTCTGTGTCTGTTGAAAATGAGGTGTGGCTTTTCTCTTAGGTTCACATCTAATTTCAGGGGCAAATTGTAAATCATTTGCTACCTAGTTGTGTAAACACTCGCCAGAAGTAAATGGGATTACTGCTATGACTCTATTACTGTCAGGGTTCCCGCCGGTCCTATCTTAGGCGGTGGCAGCGACGCGGCCCTGGGCGCCGAACCCCGGCGATTCTCCCACCAATGGAACTGCCCCCGACCTGTGCGTATTCAGAGAGACAGAGAGAGAGACAGGAGCTGATTGACTGGAGCCCTTTGACCCATTCCCCTGCTCTTCCCTGCTTCCTGGAGTGGCTGTGGAGTGCTTCCAATGAGCGAGTGTGTGGTGAGTGTTCCCCTTACCCCCTTGTCCTTATCCTCGGAGAGAGTGTTGCCCACAGTTGGTGATAGCGTGTGAGTCAGCCTATTCCCTTGGTACTCCGTCCTCCTTCCTATCCAGTGTGGTTCTTGACTCCCCCCTGCCCTGTTATCCTGGGACCCCAATCCCTCTTTCCCTTCACTGGTGACACTGGCGGCCCTGCCCGAACCCTTGGTGCATATGGTTGCGTGTGCCGGGTGGTGGGAAAGGGGCAGCATTCCTGCACAGGTTAGCCCAATGATGATAGTGGCCTGATCCTGTGTGGATTATAGGGCCAAAACACTATCCTGATGGGCATTTCCAATCCTGTGAACCATTCTGGAACCTGGAGCTAGGTTTTTCGCTTGGGAAGAATGTGTGGTGGGGATTGAGTGACCCTTTTCCCTCTTGGTTCCCCCCAAACTCCCCCCTCCCCATGACAATTACAACCTAGCCTTTAGTTATTCAAATGTAGTTGTATTCTTGATTGTTGCTAGTTATGAGTACCCATAGTTCTTTGGAATTTTATTCTCAGCTGTTTCCTGTAATTGTCTACAAAGTTTTCATTTTGTTATTATGTTTCCATTTCTTGGGAGGTTTCTAACAAACAAACTTTGTGGATTTTTGTTTGATACATTTTTCTCTCTTGTTTCAGAAAAATGTTTGGAGACCAATTGTGGTACAAATATTTTTGATGCATATGGGAGCAAATTGATGAATAAAACTAAGAGGTTTTCACCATCCTTTCCTCCTTATTTTCTATCCAATCTGTCAACATTATTCTAGTAATGGACATGAGCCTAGTTCCTCTTCCAGGTAGACATACCAACATAGAATTAATCTGAATGCCCTCCTTTGATTCTTTCAGCAATTTGTTCCTTGATATTTAGTTATCCAATAATTTACTGCAGTGGTCACAAAAAGCCATCTGCAAAGAAATCACTATTTATTTAATTATAGAAAGTAGCTAAGAAAGGGTTAATGATTGCAATTACTTTTTAAAAGAGTGGGAAATGACAAATTATATCATACAAGTGGACAAAGTGGACAAAGGCACAAAAAGAGAGTTGCTACTTGTCTGTAATGAAAAGGACAGCTCAGAAAAGCTCAGAAGGTATTGGGAAGGGGGGAGGCAGACAGTTTTGTTTCTTGCTGCGCCTGCCTCACCGCAAGCCCCATTGGCTCCGTGCAGCCTAGCCCATGGCCAATCGCAGACTGCCAAGCCAGTGGTCTGAGGCGAAAAGGGATGGTGATTCGGCAGGCTGGCTGCTACTCCAAGCCACTCTCCACCCCTGGTGCCTGGAAGTCTGCTCCTTGCTGAGTCAGATAACTTCCCCCTCCCTGCTATGTTTGGCCTTCCAGTGACCTGACAGTAGACCACGTTTTAGCCACCCAAATTCAACCGAACGTGATCCGAACTGACCAAAGTGTTCGGCCATTTCGACGTTCAGAATTTAGTTCGGTTTGGTATGTTCATGTTCGTGTTCGTGTTCGGTTATCCAAACAGGCTGAGTTCGGGCTGAACCCCGAACTTCCGAACCATGTTCACCCATGCCTAGAATTTCATATCTAGTCAAAAGGTGATTAACTTTGTCCCACCGCTTTTATGGTCAAGGGAGTCTCCAGGTTCCAGCCCACTGCATACCCGGGCTCTCCCCTCCCCATGCCTCATGAGAGATGTTTCATCTTCATTGGTAGAGTGTTCTTGAATTCCCTCTTGATGTCTGATGTTGCACTGCTTTCTTTCACCTAGAAGTGACACTAGGGAGTTCCTCTCGTTTTAATGAAGCTTACAATTTCAAATACTAAAACCTATATAATTATCCTTTCGCTCACCATAATTTACACATACGTTGTTCATAGGTCATCACAGCAGTGGTGAAGTTATGGAACTTGGACAATCTAGATGACTTAGTTTTTCAAGACTGATGAACAAGCCTGATATAGTTTGGAATAGATGATTGATGTCGTCCCTTCCAACCTTAAAGTCCCCTCATAACAGATGCCATTAGTAATAGAATGCTGAATTCCCTTTCACAAAAAAGTCTAACATTCATATAAGGGTATATTGGAAGATTCTTGCAATGTGTACATTCAATTACATTGAATTAACAGCCATATACACAAAGTATTTTAAGCAGTAACTTTTTTGTTCACCAAAAGTCAGCACAGGGTTAATTCACAGGGAGAATGTTTGGTATTGAGTACCCTGAAAATACTTATTTATATGAGATACCATGAAGATTCAACTATCAAAATTTACTATATTTAATGTAAGCATTAATTGTAGTCATTTGCTATGATGTCACATAAGCAAACTAGCTGTCCTCCATATATGGGAGTTAAAGAGTTGACACTGGGGCAGACTAGTGTTGTTCTTCCCCTGCTGATTTGCTATGCTTGCTTGAGCTGAGGGTGGTATGGTTCCAACAACTGATGTATCTGAGAAGGGCGTTTGTTCAAATGACTCTCAACTCTTGAAGCCATATGAGCTGCTCAGGAAGAATAAAATTATAGTCAACAAATGGGGCATACTGCTATGAGGTCATAGGTAAAGAAAGAACTTTGTAATTTCCTTGGGTTTGTTAGGGTTTTCTAGTGCAGAGCTTTGCTGCTTGCAAAGAACTGTAATATATTTCTCCCCATCCCCATGAAAAGGCTGCATAAGGCACACTGTATAAGAAAAGCCACTCATTAGTAACTACATTGCACAGTGTTAGCATTCACTAGTAGTGCTAAAACAAATAAACTTTGGTGAAACTCCAACAATTTTGCCCAATTCAAAGTGCATCTGCCAAAACAAATAACTGCTATTTTATTCCATCTTCATTGGACATCAATTTCAGATATTTTAGTTTGATTATTCTGATTTTTGGTTGTTTGGTACTATTAGCACTACTGTACATATGGAGGAGCCAAACAGAAGAAAAATGGATGTGAATGTTGGTTTTGGTTGTAGATATTATTTAGATAGCTGTTAGAAAATCTAAATAATATTGTGAAGGCAAAATCCACTATTTGTTTTGGAACTACCTACTAGCTTGACAAAGGGATCAGGGGAGAGGAAATCTCCTCCTTTTGATTTATGGTGGTGGAGCAGAATCACCCCTTTTCAGATTTAAGGCCTCATGTTCTGTAGAAACCCAGCTGCAGCCCCCGTCAGGAAAGGGGGCAGAGTTCCTGCTTTTGTTGCCATTTTCTAAAGATGGTGGGCAGCATCAGGGACCTTGGCCTGAACATAGCTGCACAGCAGGGAGTTGGGATTCCCTCAGTCAAGAGTAGCACAGAAGGTGACGGCATGGTGTAATTATGGGGGGGAGAAGAGGGACCAGTGGGGATGCATATGAACAGGCGAGATACAAATGCCAAAATCCCCCCCTCTGCAACTTATGAGCCTCATAAAAGGAGCTTCCAGCATTTAGTACTTCGACTAGGTTTCAGTGACATGGAGGGAAAAGGTGTCTGAAAAAAACCCTCCGTTCTTTCAAGGCCTAATTGAATGATTTAATTTGAAAAACAAAAAGTTTTTGTGTGAGGAGATGTAGTCTCACTGGGATTTCAGAAAGGACATGGAAAATATCCTTAGGGAAGAGGTGGAGCATGTCTCTCAGTTGACAGAAACAAAGAGAAAGCATGCCTTTTTGACAACAGGATATTAAGGGCAAACCCTCCACCCATTGAAGTCAATGGTCTAGCTCCCATTGACCTTATTGCCTGTAGGGTACAAACTGTGACAGCAGTAAGCAGACTACTTTGAGCATAAAAGCCAAGAACTCATACTGTCCTACATTTGTAGAAAAACAGGTACACTTCATGCCTAATCTACATAAATTTGCATGCATTTATGAAAATTTGTAATAGCCCACTGACTGACTTTGGGGATGAGCTAGGGAAAAAAAGACATCTGTGGGGGAGCATCTGTGTACACATGTTTGTGTGTGTAGGAGTGATGTTTCAAGTTATAACTCAGTCTATTAAAAAAAGTCAAAATTCTCAAATATGGCTCTTGACTTTGGTTCTAAAATTTTAGTTTTAAAACTAAAAACTCAGGATCACAGGTGGAAGCAGCGACAGTCCCTTTCAGCATGCTAAATAATCATCTCTCACAAACACACTCACACTTGTCTTGCTTGTATGTTACTCCTCCTGTTTTTGTTTAGTTTTCATCTTGATCGTGGGCACACAGCTCAAACCTGTTCAGGTGCTGTCTTTCTTTGTTCTTTGATAGCGATGCTTATCCCAAGCTTGTTAAAGTCAGAAAACGTACTGCAGAGTCTCCTCCCACCCCTTCCTTAACACCAGCAATGAACAACAGCAGCGCAGCCAGGGCTGTTAACATAGGCAAAGCATGGCAGCTCTTTCTCTGTCTGGATTAATGAGGTGCTAATTAAATACACCCTTTGTTTGATGAACTCAGTACAAACCTTATACTCCTGGGAAGATTATACAAGATAACAAAACCTTTTACTGTACTGGGCAAAAAGGTAGTATTGGAGGGTATGAGTGCTCCCTCTTAATTCCATTAAAATACATTGAACTAAGTTCATCTTCAGGAGGAAAAGCAGAATTTGTAATATTTTGGCTGAAACATAGGGACCATACATTCCATCTGGTGTCCATAATCTATTGCTTCAGACTAGGAGTAGATCAGTCAATGCATTGATTTAGCAGTCTCTATAGTGTCCCTTCTATGAAGACAATAAGACAAATGTAGCTAAAAGATCCAAGATGAGCCTTTCTTTTATCACAGAGTACTCAAAACACCTCTTTAGTGGTGGTCAAATATCAGTCTTGGCATTTTGCTACTAGTGCTCTATCTAATCCATGTATTTATCCATTGCTTGTTACGGTAACATCCAGTGGTCTACCAAAAGGATGAATATTTAGCACCATTAGCAGATAGTACCCTTCACCTGGAAATCTGGCCTAATTGCTCCCTTAAGTGGCTTACAGTGACCAGCTGCAGCATGCTAGTTAGCCATAGGACCAGTCCTGCAGAGACTCACCCACAGTAGGGCTGTAGCGGCAGCAGCTTTTACCATGCCGCGATTCCATTCCGCCATTTCAAAATTGCCTGTGCCACACCGCGGCTTTTCTGTCAACATTCTGCTAATTCCGCCGGCATTCTGCAAATTCGTAAACTATCGGAAAAATTGCGGAATTGTCGGAAACTGTCGGAAAACCGGTGTTCCGCTATTTCGTGGTGCTGGCGGAATGGTGGAAGTAGCGAAAATGGCATGTTTCCGCTATTTGTGAAACCTGTGGAAGTAGTAGAATGAAATTAGCAGAACTGAGGAAGTAGCGGAATGAAACTAGCAGAATGAAAGCCTCTGCCACACTAATTGCGGAAACGCTGTTTCCGGCAGAAATAGCTACCGCTGCGACTTTCCGCTACAGCCCTAACCCACAGCACTGCAGCACATGCAGGAGGTACAAATTTAGTGTAGAATTCAGTGTAGTGTATCATATGGAATGATGGAACACAGCTCATAATTCCCATTGCATCAGGTTAGTGAGGTCATAATACAAACTGGAAATATATTATCCTGTATTAAAAGTAGGACTAAAATGATTTTCGCCCTATGCTTCTCGACAAGATTTTCTGTCTTGAGAATCTTATGAGAATCTGCGTTCTCGCTGGCGTTCTCACGAGATTCTCAAAAATGGGCACCAGGCGGCCACACATGTGCAGAATGCCCGCAACAGCCTTTTGTGCATGCACAGAGTGTTTGGGTTTTTTGAGAATCTCTCAAGAAACCTCAAAAAACACTCTGCACATAGGCAAAATGGCCACCGGCGGGCTGAACACACACAGAATGGCTGCAGTAGCCATTTTGCACATGTGCAGAGTATTCCTAAGATTTTTGACAATCTCATGCAATTCTTGCAATCTCATGCAAATCTTTTGGTGAGATCTTGTGAAATTTCGCTGGGGGCTGCAAGAATCTTGCACGTTCTTGCGAGAATGCAAAGCATTCTCGTTTCAGCTCTAAAAAGTGGAAAAAATGAGATAATTATGAGTGAAATGTTTTTTCACTCCTCATAGGCTGCTAACACCACTCATTAGGCTGCAATGAAAAGTGATCTAGCAGCAGACACATAGGATGATTTTAGACGAGATTCTGCTCCGCATGGTCCCCCAGGAGCATGGAGCCCAACACCCATCTATAGGTGAAGCTGCTGGATGCGTGCTCCTATGAGCCATGGAGCACCCACTCATGACCACTCACAGAGCACTGCTGGGAAATCCAGAATGCTTCATGCAGGGCAAGCCAAATAACTCCGTAGCAATGGGCGGCCACAGAGCCCCTGCCCTATGGACCAGAGTGGCCAGCCATGCCACAGGACCAGTCCATTGCTCATTGGTGGTGGGTGGGGGACATTGCCTTTGCAAGTCACAAGAACTGGCCGGGAGTACTCGGGAGTCCAGGTTCCCTAGCACTCATGTTAGCAACATGTCAATTGCAAAGGCCAGCCTGGTACGCTTCCCACTCCTCTATGATCTGTGACAGAGGGTGTGCATGGCAGCTTGCCTCTGTAACCAGGGTAGCCATGCTGGGAGCTGCCTGTCTGAATCCTTCCCCATGCACTTCGCCTGAATGGGTTCTTTGCAGCTGAGCCATTCAGTGACCACGGACCACGAACACCCATATTATCATTGGTTTCATATGGGCAGCGGCTCTGTGACTGCCTATTGCCACGGAGCTATTTGGCTTGCACTCTGGATTTCCCAGCAGTGCTCCATGCATGACCATGAGTCAGTGCCTCGTGGCTCATGGGAGTGCGTATACTCCCGCTCCATCTTGAGATGGCCAGTGAGTTCTGTGGCTCCTGGGTGGCCATGCAGGGTAGCATCTCGTCTAAAACACACATTGTATAAGAAAGCATATTGGTTAAGTTGCTTAGCAGTCCCTTGGAAATAGAAACTATAGCGTGACATATGGATCCGATTCAAAACATATATGTTATTGGCCAAACCAGCATATGCTCACTGTTTACTTGACAGGTTAGCACACATGGTTAGATCAGAACACATATCAAACCTGAACTAGCAGTACCGAGTCTAATTTGTTTTGACTAGCAGTAATGCATCATGCTGTCAGGGAAACCATCCAAAACTTGACCAAAATACCGGTATTTACAAGTCACCAGTTTCTTTTATGAAAGTTGAATGAATATAAGTGGGAAATATAAGATTCCTTTTTATTTAGTTTTCTTAGCCCACGTAGCTTAAGAAAAATATATCCAAGAGTCTACTTCATGTGCATAAATTAGACTTGTTTGTAATTCAGCTCTAGTGACTGTGCGTTTCATTCTGTCCAGACAACATCCCAGATGAATTTCAACCTTTCAGTCTTCTTGGTTTTAAAAACGAAAAAAGATTTTGATTTAAATTAAGTGCATAGATATTCCTTGGTAAACACAAGCTCCCCCTTTCTGATCAAATCCTGCACAAGCTTCTAGTCTTCACCTATAAAGCTCTTCACAACCTTGCTCCCCCCTACCTCTCTGCGCTAATTTCCCTCCGTACTCCAGTCTCTGAACTCCGCTCCTCCTCTGTCCCCTCTCTCGCCCTCCCACACCTCCCCTACTCCCCTAACTGCCTTCGTCCCTTCTCCCTAGCTGCCCCCCATGTCTGGAACTCCCTCCCTGCCCACATCCGCCTCGCCCCCTCCCTTCGTACCTTCAAATCCCTCCTCAAGACCCACCTCTTCCACTCTGTCCTCCCTGACTCCTCGCTCCCCTCACCTAATTCCTGCTGATACCCTCCATTCAGTACAATCTGTTACTGAGGTTTGTGTACTCATATCTTCACTACACGGACCAGCCAGCCATAATTCTTGATGTAACCAAGCCAAGCGCGTGCACCTGGGACCTCGCATCATTGTGAATGTTACACTCCTTGTTCCTCCCGCTGTTCCCCTTCCTTCGTCTCCCCCCCACCCCGTCTCTCAGATTGTAAGCTCAAGGGCAGGGACCGTGTCTATTTCATTATTTTGTAAAGTGCCAGGTACATTGCTAGTGCTATATAAATGCTTATTAATAATTAATAATTAATAAATATGCTTCTTAAGTGTTTGGTTTTGGGTAAAAATGAAAACAATATAGGTAATCTTAAGGAAAAGAAATCAGTCCTTTTGAAAAGGAAGGAGCTGATTTGATGGCCCACAAACGTTAAAATGTCACATCTTTTAAGACTGAAAGTTTATTGGGGCTGTGACTGTCATTTATACTCACCTATCACCTGTGGCCATCTCATAATCTACTTGGCTAATAGCTGTTAATGGACCCATTCTCCAAGAACTTATCCAGGCCTTTTTAAAACCCAGCTAAACTAGTGGCACCGACAACCTCCTCTGACAACAAATTCCATGATTCAACTGTGCATTGAGTGAAAAAATACTTCGTTATTTGTTTCAGATCTGCCACCAGTTAATTTCATGGAGTGTCCCCTAGTACTAGTGATACCTGAGAGGGTAAATAAACATTCTCTATCTACTTGTTCCACTCCACTTAAGATTTTACTTCTATAATATCCCCTCTCAGTTGTCTCTTCTCCAAGCTGAAGAGCCCTAACCTATCAAGCCTCTTTTCATACAGAAGCCATTCCAAATCCTTGATCATTTTGTTGCCCTTTTCTGCCCTTTTGAAGTTCTACTATATCCTTTTTGAGATACAGTCACCAGAATCGCACACAGTACTCAAGGTGCGGTTGCACCATCAGTTTATATAAGGGCATTATAATATTTTCAGTTTTATTCTCTCCACTTCTGAATAATTCCTAACATTCTGTTAGCTTTTTTGACCACCACCACCACACATTGAGCTGAGGATTGTAATGCATTGTCCACAATGACTCCAAGATCCATTTCCTAAGTGGTTACTTCTAATTTAGAATCCAGCATTGTGTACACATAGTTTGGATTATTATTCCCTATGTGCATCACTTTGCACTTGTCCACATTAAATTTCATCTGCCATTTAGATGCCTAATCACCTAGTCTTACAAGAACCTCTAGCAATTCTTCACAGTCTACTCACAGTTTAGGGCATTTTTACACAGACACTTCATCCTGGGATTAGGAGAAAATTATCCTAAAATTGTTATCCATGGATTACAAGTGGTACCTGTTTATACAGACATTTCTATCCCGGGATGAAATCCATCCAGGGATAGTTCAGTATATTGAACAGTATATTGCTCTTTTTCTGATTTCTGAGTTGAAGAAAATGGAAACTCATCCCTTTGTTCTGCGGGTATTTAAACTTAGCACTCTGCAATGTATTGTTGAAGAATGATAAAACATAACTAAATAAAAAGAAATCAACTGCCTAAACGGTCTATGCCCCACCTACCTGTGGAACCATCTCACTCTCTGGGCTCTGGAGCGGCCCATGCGGTCTTCCGGGAGTGCCGTTTTGGAGTTCCCCCAGGTATCCTGAAGGGCCACTCTGGAGAGGGCGTTCTTGGTGGCTTCATCTAGGCTGTGGAACTCCCTTCCAGTAAAGACCCAATTGGCTCTGGACGTCTCTTCCTTTTGATGCAAATGCAAGACCTGGCTGCTCCGCCAGGCTTATTGTGAGGGGGTGGTTGGGTTTGATTTTATGACACCCCCCAGTTGGTTTTTATAGTTTTATTTGTTTAATATAATACATGCTCTGGCAGAGCTGGTGTCGGAAGTGGTCTTGCAGTCCCACAAGGGCTTTGGTTCTGCGGGACCTCAATATTCATGCTGACATCAGTCTTGGAGGGGTGGAGCATGAGTTCTTGACTGCCATGACAGCTATGGGCCTGTCTCACATAATCAGGGGCATACCTTGGACCTGATGGGGGGGCAAACCTTGGACCGGAACCTGATATTTTGTACCAGCCTTGAGGCAGGGGATCTGATTGTGTGGGAGGTGTTGGCGGTACCCTTGTCAGGGACGGATCATTACCTCCTGAGGGCCAGCCTCCTGGCGCACGTCTGCCCCGGGAAAGGTGTAGATCCAGTTTGGTTGGTTCGCCCCCTGGAGACTTAGGGAACTGGAGGGATTCCGGAATGCTCTGGGGAAGTTACATTTTGATCTCGATGCCCGCCTGCTCAATGACCTTGTCGCATTTTGGAACACCTTGCTGACTGAGGATATTGACCGGGTGGCTCCTAGGCGTACGCTTCCTCCTCCTCATCACCAAAGGCCCCCTTGGTTTACAGAGGACCTGCATTTAATAAAACAGGAGGGAAGGCAGTTAGAGCATCGGTGGTGCCATTGTTGGGCGGAAGCTGATAGGTTGCAGCATAGAGCAAGTTTAAGAGTCTATGCTTTGACTGTGAGGATGGTGTCACCAACTGATGCAGAGGATGTCCTGGGGGCTGTTAGGGCCACTTTTTGTGAACTGGACCCATGCCCATCCAGGCTCGTCAAGGCCAGCCAGGAGATGTTAGGACCTTTGCTGGCTGGGGTGGTCAATATGAGAGGGCAGAGTGCCAAATCGCCTCAAGGAGGCAGTGGTGCAGCCTCTGCTAAAAAAAACATCGCTTGACATTGACTCCTTAGCCAGTTATCAGTCGGTCTCTAACCTTCCCTTTTTAGGGAAGGTTATTGACGGGCTGTGGCTCAGCAGCTGCAGGAGCATCTGAATCACATTGGTTTCCTAGATACCTCACAGTCTGGCTTTCACTCAGGACATGGCACTGAGACTCTGCTTGTGGAACTGGTTGATGACCTTCATCGTGATATGGATCGAGGACGGTGGTCTCTCCTGATCCTTTTAGATCTGTCAGCGGCTTCTCTTACCGTTGACCATGAGATGTTGGTGGCTTGGTTGTGGGACCAAGCCAGGGTGGGCAGGACTGTTCTTGAATGTTTCTGCTCTTTCCTAGCTGGTGGTACTAGGGGATTGTTTTTCATCCCCTTATGACCTCATATGTGGAGTCCCACAAGGTTCTATTCTGTCCCCTCTGCTGTTCAACGTGTATATGTAGCCACTGGGCAAGGTCATGAGAAGGTTTGGGGTTTGGTGTCATCAATATGCTGATGTCATCTGGATGTCATCTAGGCATCCATTACAGAGTCCTGTGGCACTCCACTATTTACTTCTCTTCATTGTGAAAACTGACCATTTAGTCCTACCCTGTAACGAGTTACCCGTCCACAATAGGACACAGCCTCTTATCCCATGACTACTTAATTTCCTCAAGAGTCTCTCATGACGGACCTTATCAAATGCTTTCTGAAAATCCAGATACACATCACTATATCAACTGGCTCACCCTTATCCACATGCTTATTTATTATCTCAAAAAAACTCCAGTAGATTAGTGAGTCATGGCTTCCCTTTGCTAAATCCATGTTGACCTTCCCCCATTATGCCATTTTTATCAATATGCCCAATAATTCTGTTCTTGACAGTTATCTCTACCAGTTTGCCTGGCACCACCTGGAGGCTGACCGGTCTGCAGTTACCAAGATCGCTTCTGGAGCCCTTTTTAAAGATCAGTGTTACATTCGCTACCCTCCAGTCTTCAGGTACCATAGCATATTTCAGCAAAAGATTTAAAATTACAATTAGTAGGTCCACAATTTCATATTTGAGTTCCTTCAGAACTCTCAGGTGAATACCATCAGGTCCTAGAGATGTGTTACTATTTAATTTGTCAATTTGCTCTAGAAACTCTTCCAGAGTCATGTTAATTTGTGACAGTTCTTCCGATTCATCACATACGAAGACTAGCTCTGGTATGGGTATCTCTCCAACGTCCTCTGCAGTGAAGACTGATGCAAAGAATTCATTCGGCTTTGACAGGCACTCATGTTTTTACAAGTACTCATTTCAGCTCTCATAAATATCTCATCTAGAGTGATGCTAATTGACTCTAGATACATTAGAATTTCTAATGCATCTGGAGTCAATTAGCATCACTCTAGATGAGATATATGACTTTGTAAGAGATCCATCCTGTTCTCTCTACTGGTAGCATGCTTGGTTATAGCAGTAGAAATAATCTAAGCTGTTGTGCCTGGGTCCAGACCCATTTGGCTCATGGGGTGAAATCACTATCTATTAAAGTCACAATGGGAGCTGAGCCGTTAACTTCAGTGAGGATAGGAATGCATTCATAGGTGTTGCTACAACATAATTGTCAAGTCAAAATAACAGTAGGAAAATGTCTATCATTTTTTCAGGTGGAGGCGGTGGGAAAGGGAGCCTTTAGCCAATTACATCTTGTGTGTAGGATCCAGCCATATGTCTCAAACTCCAACCTGGCCACCCTCATCCATGCATTCATCACCTCGAGGCTAGATTACTGCAACGCGCTCTATGTGGGGCTGCCCTTGGTGATGACTCGGAAGCTGCAGCTGGTGCAGAACGTGGCGGCCCGTTCTCCTGACACATTACACCAGTGCTCCAGGCTCTGCGCTGGCTGCCTATAGCGTTCCGGGCCCAATTCAAGGTGCTGGCTTTGACCTTTAAAGCCCTATACAATCTGGGCCCCTCCTACCTGAGAGACCACCTCACTCCCCGGGCCCTGGCATGACTTCTGTGATCTTCTGGGGGTGCCTTGCTGGAGGTCCCCTGGGTGAACCGGGGGCCCATGATGGAGAGGGCATTCTCAGTAGTCACACCGCAGCTATGGAACTCCCTCCCAGAGTAAGCTCTCCTAGCTCCCAGTATGTTGGCCTTTCGTTGGGCCTGTAAGACCTGGCTGTTTGTCTGGGTCTTTGGGGGGTGGGGGGAGAAATGCCATTTAGCTCTAGNGTTAGAGCATCGGTGGTGCCATTGTTGGGCGGAAGCTGATAGGTTGCAGCATAGAGCAAGTTTAAGAGTCTATGCTTTGACTGTGTGGATGGTGTCACCAACTGATGCAGAGGATGTCCTGGGGGCTGTTAGGGCCACTTTTTGTGAACTGGACCCATGCCCATCCAGGCTCGTCAAGGCCAGCCAGGAGATGTTAGGACCTTTGCTGGCTGGGGTGGTCAATATGAGAGGGCAGAGTGCCAAATCGCCTCAAGGAGGCAGTGGTGCAGCCTCTGCTAAAAAAAACATCGCTTGACATTGACTCCTTAGCCAGTTATCAGTCGGTCTCTAACCTTCCCTTTTTAGGGAAGGTTATTGACGGGCTGTGGCTCAGCAGCTGCAGGAGCATCTGAATCACATTGGTTTCCTAGATCCCTCACAGTCTGGCTTTCACTCAGGACATGGCACTGAGACTCTGCTTGTGGAACTGGTTGATGACCTTCATCGTGATATGGATCGAGGACGGTGGTCTCTCCTGATCCTTTTAGATCTGTCAGCGGCTTCTCTTACCGTTGACCATGAGATGTTGGTGGCTTGGTTGTGGGACCAAGCCAGGGTGGGCAGGACTGTTCTTGAATGTTTCTGCTCTTTCCTAGCTGGTGGTACTAGGGGATTGTTTTTCATCCCCTTATGACCTCATATGTGGAGTCCCACAAGGTTCTATTCTGTCCCCTCTGCTGTTCAACGTGTATATGTAGCCACTGGGCAAGGTCATGAGAAGGTTTGGGGTTTGGTGTCATCAATATGCTGATGTCATCTGGATGTCATCTAGGCATCCATTACAGAGTCCTGTGGCACTCCACTATTTACTTCTCTTCATTGTGAAAACTGACCATTTAGTCCTACCCTGTAACGAGTTACCCGTCCACAATAGGACACAGCCTCTTATCCCATGACTACTTAATTTCCTCAAGAGTCTCTCATGACGGACCTTATCAAATGCTTTCTGAAAATCCAGATACACATCACTATATCAACTGGCTCACCCTTATCCACATGCTTATTTATTGTCTCAAAAAAACTCCAGTAGATTAGTGAGTCATGGCTTCCCTTTGCTAAATCCATGTTGACCTTCCCCCATTATGCCATTTTTATCAATATGCCCAATAATTCTGTTCTTGACAGTTATCTCTACCAGTTTGCCTGGCACCACCTGGAGGCTGACTGGTCTGCAGTTACCAAGATCGCTTCTGGAGCCCTTTTTAAAGATCAGTGTTACATTCGCTACCCTCCAGTCTTCAGGTACCATAGCATATTTCAGCAAAAGATTTAAAATTACAATTAGTAGGTCCACAATTTCATATTTGAGTTCCTTCAGAACTCTCAGGTGAATACCATCAGGTCCTAGAGATTTGTTACTATTTAATTTGTCAATTTGCTCTAGAAACTCTTCCAGAGTCATGTTAATTTGTGACAGTTCTTCCGATTCATCACATACGAAGACTAGCTCTGCTATGGGTATCTCTCCAACGTCCTCTGCAGTGAAGACTGATGCAAAGAATTCATTCGGCTTTGACAGGCACTCATGTTTTTACAAGTACTCATTTCAGCTCTCATAAATATCTCATCTAGAGTGATGCTAATTGCCTCTAGATACATTAGAATTTCTAATGCATCTGGAGTCAATTAGCATCACTCTAGATGAGATATATGACTTTGTAAGAGATCCATCCTGTTCTCTCTACTGGTAGCATGCTTGGTTATAGCAGTAGAAATAATCTAAGCTGTTGTGCCTGGGTCCAGACCCATTTGGCTCATGGGGTGAAATCACTATCTATTAAAGTCACAATGGGAGCTGAGCCGTTAACTTCAGTGAGGATAGGACTGCATTCATAGGTGTTGCTACAACATAATTGTCAAGTCAAAATAACAGTAGGAAAATGTCTATCATTTTTTCAGGTGGAGGCGGTGGGAAAGGGAGCCTTTAGCCAATTACATCTTGTGTGTAGGATCCAGCCATATGTCTCAAACTCCAACCTGGCCACCCTCATCCATGCATTCATCACCTCGAGGCTAGATTACTGCAACGCGCTCTATGTGGGGCTGCCCTTGGTGATGACTCGGAAGCTGCAGCTGGTGCAGAACGTGGCGGCCCGTTCTCCTGACACATTACACCAGTGCTCCAGGCTCTGCGCTGGCTGCCTATAGCGTTCCGGGCCCAATTCAAGGTGCTGGCTTTGACCTTTAAAGCCCTATACAATCTGGGCCCCTCCTACCTGAGAGACCACCTCACTCCCCGGGCCCTGGCATGACTTCTGTGATCTTCTGGGGGTGCCTTGCTGGAGGTCCCCTGGGTGAACCGGGGGCCCATGATGGAGAGGGCATTCTCAGTAGTCACACCGCAGCTATGGAACTCCCTCCCAGAGTAAGCTCTCCTAGCTCCCAGTATGTTGGCCTTTCGTTGGGCCTGTAAGACCTGGCTGTTTGTCTGGGTCTTTGGGGGGTGGGGGGAGAAAGGGTGGGGGTGGGTGTTTGCCAGTGGTCTTTCCCCTCTTTTATTGTTTGTTTTTAATGTTTTAGTAACCCCTTTGTATATTGTGTATTGTTTTAACTTATTTTTAAATGTGTTGTGAGCCACCCCGAGCTGCTGTAAGGCTGGAGGGAGCAGGATATAAATTATTAAATAAATTATTAAGTAAATAAATAAATACAGTTTTTGTTTTTGACCTAGCCATGTTAATTAGTTTAGCCTTGATCCTGCCACCCTTCTGCAAGATTATTGTAATGCAAGCACAGTAGGGTCAGCCCCAAAAAGCACGTAAATACATATGCAAGATTAAGCACATTACATTAGTCCCTTTGAAGTTAGTAGAACTACTAGTATACTTAAAGTATGCTGCTACTATACTACTTGTATGCTAAAAGGGAAGGGCTTTGAGAAACTGGTTCCAGAGTATTCAAAAGTTGGCAGGATTTTCTTCCCCTTTTGTCTCAACTTAATTAACACATTCTGAATGACTTACTTCAGAGATGGAAGCAGAGGGACTACCAGAGCATGCATAGCAATGAGACTATCAATAGAGACTTATTAGTTAGCATTTGTCCCATTAACATGAGCCAAATACAAATATGGTTTGAACAGTATTTCTGGTGGTTTGGCATATGTGGAATTGAAGGTTACTCTTAGTTTTTGGATCAGGTGAGTGGCTTATTCTTGCCCTTACATTGCAGAACTGTCATCTGCCCCTTCCCCCACATCCATTTAAAAAAACAAAAACAAAACAAGTCGAAATCTCTTCCTGATCCTCTGCTATCTTATAGAATCATAAAGTCAGAAGGGAGGTACCCTCAAGGACCATCTATAGCCCAATCCCTTCTCCAAGGCAAGATGCCCTAAATCTACCCTATCACAAACAGATGTTAGTCTAGTCAGTTCTAGAAAACATCCAAGGAAAGAGATTCTACATTCACCCTAGGCAGTCTGTCCTATATGCTGACTTTCAGATTGTAGGATGGATTGATGAGGAGCCCTCACGTAGAGCCCAACTGAACAAATTATTTCACTTGGTGATTAGCTTTCAGCACATGAATTAGTTTCAATTGGATTATTTACATGCTTAAAGTTAAGCAGACATTCATTTCAGTTTGGTTATTTCAGTCACATCATTTGGTACTATTATCGCTACTGGGCATGCACAATTGCTGAAACAAAGTAATCAAAATTGCAAAGTAACCCAACCAAATAACCAAAAGAAATGAAGTAACCAAACCACAATACCTAAATAAGCAGATATGTATTTTATTTCTATTCAGATGTGGATATTATTTGAATATTCAGAGAACTATCCAAAAAGGCAGATAGTGTCCACAAAGCCTACTGAGCCTTTGAGCTGAAGAAGCACACACAGACTACTGGGTTCCAATGGGGAAAAATTGCTTTAATCAAAATAATGTGAGGAGGGGCATGGAGTTAAGCATCTCTTCTGTCCAGCAGTCTTGTAACTCCCAACCATCAGTCTTCTTTCTTCCTATCCTCTCTCCTCCTCCTTTTTGTTTGCTCTGCGGCCAACTTCAATGGCCTTACGGAATTTAAATAACCCAGAAGGTCATGGATATTTTCTGCTGGACTCGGTCCAATATTTTGAAATATATTTAAATGAGAGTATCAATCATATAATTCAATAAAAGGTTAAATACCTTGGAAGAATTTTTCAGTTTCTACTTAATTGAAAAAATATGTTTTCTAAACTTGCTAAATTACTAATTCCAACATACCACACTATATTACAATATTAAGACCATCTGTATTTGTGTATATTCCATACCAGGGAATGTCAAGTTCAGAGTTTAGCGCTCAAAAGTCAGAAAATACTAGAGTTAAAGTTTCATGCAGAAGCCAATATGCATTATGCATTATACAATTTCATGTGTATACTGTATTTGTATATCTGAGTTTTCAAATTATGCAATTGATTACCCCACCCCCACAATCTGTAGACAAGTAGAGTTTGGGAATTTATTTACCTTTTTAAAAATATTTTTACACTAATTTCACTGTCAAAATAGTCCAAAACATTTGTTTTGACTAATCCTCAAAGCACACCACCAGCGCAAGCTCCATTTAGACCAGAAAACTTTATCTGAGTGACCCCCATTTTGAGACTTAATAAGTATAATCCATAATGGACAATGGTATGCAAAGTATATGGTATTAATTGGTTTCACATGACCCCATCCAAAGATGGCATGATCACACTCAGATCTTCAAAAGGTGGCTACCTAAACCCATACTTAGGCGCCTTTATAGAAATATCAGATGTATTTATTTATTTGGATTTAATTTATACCCTGTTCTTTTCTATTATTATTATTATTATTATTATTATAAACATTTATATACCGCCAGTCATGAGATTGGTGCTGTACAGAAACATACAATAGACGTGGTTCCTGCCTGTGGCTTACAATTTAAAAGACAAAGAGGGGGAGACAGGGAGGGGGGACAGTGGGAGAGACAGGGGAGAAGAAAAACATTCAAGCGGATGGGAAGTCTCAGGTTCATGTGCATGGCTTGGTTACAATCAGGATGGTTGGCAGAAGTCTGCAGAGGAGGGCAGACAGAAAGTATATGGGTAATGACTAGCAGGCATTAGGAAAGGCGGCGAGGAAAAGGTGGGTCTTGAGGAGGGAACTGAAGGAGCGGAGGGAGGGGGCAAGACGGATGTGGGTAGGGAGGGAGTTCCAGGCATGGGGGGCAGCGAGGGAGAAGGGTCGAAGGCGGTTAGGTGAGCAGGAGAAACGAGGGAGAGTGAGGGAGGGGACAGAGGAAGAGCGGAGAGCGCGTGCAGGAGTGCGTAGGGAGATTAGGTCCGAGAGGTAAGGGGGAGCTTGGTTGTGCAGTGTTTTGAACGTGAAAACCAGGAGTTTAAACAGGATACGTTCAGGAATGGGGAGCCAGTGGAGAGAGAAGAGGAGAGGCTGCACATGGTTGAAGCGACGGGCAGAGTGAATGACCTTAGCAGCGGAGTTTTGGATTGCGATAAGGGGGGAGAGGTGAGAGCGAGGGAGGCCAGCGAGGAGGAGGTTTCAGTAATCGAGGCGAGAGATAACCATGGCATGAACAAGGATTTTGGAGGGCGAATCGGCGGGATTTGGCAACAGAGTCAATGTAAGGTTTAAAAGAGAGTGTGGGGTTCGAGGGGGGTAGAGCTGCGAACCCCACAGGAAGGAAGGAAAGAATGGGTCGGGAGAGGGAGACTCACTCGACCCCTGCCTGAGTCCTGCCCGGGAGGGAAGCGGCATTGCCTGAAAAAGGATCCCTCAGGGTCTTATGCGGCGGTATGGAGGAACTAGTTGCTCCCCACCAAGCTCATCACAGGGATGCAGGCCAAGCCAATTCCCAACCGGGGAATGCCCCTCTCTGGCAGACGTCACACACAAGGCACCCGGGGACCCCCAGGATGTGACTGGAGGATGTGGGGATTCACCCGTGCTGGGCACCCCAGGAGGGGGGAAACAATGAGGAGGGGGCAACTTGCACACAAAGGCTCCTAGGACACCACGTGGAGACAAGGGGGAACAGGTGCAAACACTTACAATTATCCACAGGGCTCAGTCACTCGCACAGTCGCACTCTCTCTCACTCTCGCACTCAATGTCACTCTCAGAATCAGGCAGGGGGAACAAGATAATCGCAAAGAGCAAGGGGCCGGTCTCACAGGGGCAAAGCTCTGATCACCAGCAAGGGAGGCTGGTGGGTTCCTCCCTTATGAAGGTTGTGCCTGCGTCTGAGCTTGTAGGCGCGCTGAGCGGTGCAGCGGCAGGTGGGGGGGCATGCCTGACGAGCGCACATTGGAAGGGGGCGTGGCTGGCCCTGTGGCTTCCCCTGTCCCTCGTTGTGGCGCTGACAGGGGCGGAGCCACGTGGAGTGGCGGCCGTGCTCGGCCGGGGCGCAGGTGTGTCTCTGCTGGTGAGCACCATGGGGATACTACCGGTAGGGGATCCGATCCAGGAGGTGATGCGCTGGAGGTGCGTGGCAGTCGGATTGGACCCCCACGGCCTCTCTTAGGTTGCGGGGGAAATAGGTACTGTCTTGGGGGTCTGGTGGCGCCCCTCCTGCCCTGCTGTCGCTGCCCTCCCCATCTCCTCAGGCCCCAGGGCCTGACAGTGAGGTGCGTATCAAAGATGAAGCCCAAGCTACGGGCTTGGAGAACAGGATGGATGGTGACTCCATCAATGCAGATGGACAGGTTAGAGGGAGAGGAAGGGGAGGGAGGAAAAACGAGGAGTTCAGTCTTGGCCATGTTGAGCTTGAGTTGACGTCGGGGCATCCAGACGGAGATGTCAGAGAGGCAGTTGACAAGACAGAAGAGAAGAGAGAGAGGGTAGAAAGATAGAGTTGGGTGTCATCAGGGTAGAGATGATATTGGAACCCGTGGGAGGCAATAATTTTGCCAAGGGACAGGGTGTAAATAGAGAAGAGGAGAGGGCCAAGGACAGAGCCTTGGGGGACCCCAACCGAGAGGGGGAGGGAGGAGGAGTTTGACTCGGGGAGCGAGACTTTAAAGGAGTGGTCAGAGAGGTTGGAGGAGAACCAGTCAAGGACGGAGCCACGGAAGCCCAGAGAGTAAAGTGAGTCCAATAGGAGCGAGTTTGAAGTAGTGCTTGAAGTAGTGCTGAGCGTGAAGTAGTGCTGAGCATCTATAGGTCCATTTGGAATACCATTTCCTCTCAGTACCTGTCTATGTAATTGGGATGGGAATGGAGACCTTATTATACCCTAATTATTATACCCTAGAGGATACTTCCTTTACCTTCATCTTCTGTGTGAAAAAAATGATATTAAATGGGTCTTTGGGTAGATTTCTACCCCAGTCCTTTGGCATTTACATTGCATGTGCAAACTAACCTGAACTGTGATGGAGTAGATTTCTACACAAGTACACAATATCCTCAAAGGAAAGTTGGTTACCATTACCTTTTTTAAAAAAACAAACAAACAAACAAACAAAAACAACCTTGGGGATATTGTGTACCTGTGTAGAAATCTAACCCATCACATTTCATGTTTGTTTGCACAAGCAATGTACGTGCCAAAGGACTGGGGTAGAAATCTCCCTCAAGACCCATTTAATGCACGTTACAACCTGGGGTAGAAATCAACCTCATGGTAAAATGCATTTCTACCCCAGAACCATTTTTTTTAAAAAAAAGGTAATGATAACCAGCTTTTTTGGGGGGATATTGTATACCTGTGCACAGGTGACAATGTCATAAAAGGGTAACGTTGGAGAGCCACTCACTTGCAGTTTTTTTGCAAGAGATGTGCAGCCGGGGTAGGAATCCACCCCAAGACAGAAGATGAGGGATAAATGACTATTAGTCAAGTAGATTGGGGATGCAACCTCTGACCATTGGGACCTGTGAATGAAGAGCAGGAAATTGAACACTCCTTATGACTTCTCTTCTGGGTAATTCTCTGAAGCAACTGACAGTGGCCACTGTTGGAAACAGAATGCTGGGCTTGATGGACCATTAATCTGACCCAGTATGGCACTTTTTATGTCCTTTGTATCAGTTTTGGGGGAGCAGGGTGGTACACCCCCTACTAAAAATTCTTGTTGTGCCCCTGCCAATAGGCATTGCTTTCCAGTCAGATCCCAAATCTCAACAGAATGTAGGACAGAGGTTCCTACATTGCTGCGAATTAGGAATTTAAATGGGACTGTGGCTTTCATAGGACGAGTTGCAGTGATAGTTTGCTTGTCTTTGTTTCTTTTTGGGGGTCTGTTACAATAAGAACTCTGGGGAAAAGAGGAAGCCATAATTATCTCGGGAAGCCCCGAGATGCATAAGCAGGAGGGGGCGGCTTAAAATGTGAAAAATTAAATAAATAAAATAATAATAATAATAATAATAATAATAGTTGTTGGGGGATGGGACAGTTTTGGAATGTTAAGCCGGCCTGGACAGCGATTGGTGCATTTTAAAAGAGCAACTGACCAGGGTGAACTTTTGAAGGAGAGAGAGGACAGAAGGGATTAGAGGAGCTGTGATTTGTCTCAAATAGATCTTATCTGTTATCTGAACTTAAAACCTAAACTATTACCTGTTCTTTTTATATAATAAATTTAATTGTGTTTATACCTAGCCTGGAGACTGGCGTACCGTCTGTCTCACCCCTGCTTGGCTACAACACTGCTAATAGGGGATCACCACCAGGAACTAGGTATGAAAAAGGTGAAACGCCACTAGAGAGAGAGCAAACCTGGACCAAGGGTCAGGCCTGTGGACCCTTGGGGAGTGAGGAGTAACAGGCTGGTGGCAGCGAAAAGTCCCAGAGTCCAGAAGGATCGCCACATTTGGTGGCAGCGGTGGGATTCACCAAACAGTCTTTGGACTGAGACAGGTAACATGAGTGCAGATTAGTTTGGTCAGCTGGATCGTAAGGAGTTGGAGGAGGAATGTGAGTTGCGTGACATTCCTTACAGTCAAAACAGCAGCCCTGAGACAGTGGTTGATGGAGCTGGTGGCTGCCTAAACCCCTTCCTCTATTCAGCTATCTAGTCCCAAGGAGCGCAATATCAAATAATAGAGAGAGCGCCTGGAGATGGAAATGAAGAAGTTAGAGCTCCGAAAGATGGAGATCAGGGACTGGGAAAGGCAACATCACCATGACCTTGAGAAGGCCAAGTTGAGAAATGAGAAGCCTATCCAGATGAACCCCAAAGACTTTCCCTCTTTTGTGCCAGGCAGTGATCCTCATTCTATCCTCACTGCCTTCAAAATGACTGCAAAAAGACTTCAGATTCACCCTAATGACTATATGCGTTATTCGCAATATGTAATTTCTGGAGAGTTAATGGGGGTATATGCTAGTTTGCCAGAGGAGTTCAGCATGGATTATGAGGAGTTTATGAAGACTGTGTGCCAGTGATTCAACTTAACTCCTGATAGTTTTAGGAAAAGGTTTAGAAATCTGCAGGAGAATCTTTGTATCAAAGTGGGTACTAAGTTAACCAAACACCTGCACCAATGGTTAAAGGGGGCGGGTGCAGATTCAAGGGAAAAGGTGGGGTTGGAGAAATTCCATAAACTGTTCCCTTATGAAATTAAGGCCTCCTTAAAGAATCTGAACAGTGTTGAAAGTGGCTGAGTTAGTGTACAGCCTGCTGTTAAACAGAGAGTGGGGCAGGGGGGAGAAGATTTTTAGACAGGACAGGCCTTATCAAAAAAGGTCCTGAAGAATGGAAAGTTAGATCCATCTCCTGGTAAAGGGAAGCCCATTAACAAATAGGACGGAAAAGAATAAGGGAGCTCGTATAAGAGGAGCAGTCTTTTGGAAAGGAGATGTTTTAAGTGTCAAGTGCTGGGGCACATTGCATCTCAGTGTCCGGAGACCCTTTCCCACACCAGAACTTCCCATTCTCAAGTAGCTTTGTGGCTAGGGTACAAGAACATAAGGATTTCTCTAATATAAATCTGATAGTGGCAACTATTAGGGATGTGCAAACAGAACGGGGTTCGGATGTTCGGTCGTTCAGTTCGAAAACCGAGTTTGGGTTTGGTCGTTTGGTTCGGGAACTGAGTTTGGGTTCAATCGTTCAATTCGGTCAAACGTTTGGCAGAGTTTGGACCCACCATGAGGCTTGGGGTGCTCCAGGGTGTCCCCAGGGGCATGGCAGGCCATCGCAGACCCAGCAGCAGCAGCAGCAGAGACTGGGAAGGCTTGGCACCTTGGGTTGCCTGTGCATTGCAGACTGGCAGCTTCTCCATTTCTAGTCACCATCATGGCAGGTGGTGGCTGACTTGCTGGCCACGTGAATCACCACTGGGCAAGGCTATTTCCAATTTGCAGAAGAGGTGGTTGATATCGGGCAAGTAGGATGCCAGCCTGCAATGCCCAGCCCCATATGGGTGCCATGCCAGCCACCAAGCCCTGGCTGGGCCTCTTCCCTGCCTGGAACATAGGACCCAGAACCCTGAGGGTGGGTCCTGGGACTGTAGTGGCTGGCTGTTTCTTGATATGGTGGAATGTCAATTCCCCGTGAGTGGAATGACGGACCCAGAACTCTGATGGTGGGTCCTGAGACTGAAGTGGCTGTTTCTTGATATAGTGGAATGACAGCGCCCTGTGAGTGGAATGATGGGCCCCAGAACCCTGATGGTGGGTCCTGGGGCTGGAGTGGGCTGTACTTGATGTGGGGGAATGACAGCGCCCTATGAGCTGAATTATGGCCCCAGAACCCTGATGGTGGGTCCTGGGACTAGAGTGGCTGGCTATTTCTTGATGCGGTGGAATGACAATTCTTCATGAGTGGAATGATAGCCCCAGAACCCTGAAGGTGGGTCCTGGGGCTGGAGTAGCTGGCTGTTTCTTGATGCAGTGGAATGACAATTTCCTATGAGTGGAATGACGGCCCCAGAACCCTGATGGTGGGTCCAGGGACTGGAGTGGCTGACTGTTTCTTGATGCGGTGGAATGACAGTACCCGTGGCATAGCAGACAGCAGCAGCAGCAGGATTTGCCTGTGCGCAGCACCCATGGACGTTAGGAGCCAGGATGGTAGGATTTTCCAGGGAAGAGCTTCCATACAGCAGCAGATGGCAGCAGCAGGATTGCGTGAGCACATTTGGATTGGTCAGGGCAGAGCCCCCATGGACAGCAGACAGCGGGATTACCAGGCCAGTGGGGCACATTACCCAGGGTTGCCAGGGCAGGCAGACAGGCACCTTGGCATGAGAGGCAGGCAGGCTGGGACAGGGCTTCAGTTTTGCCCACTAGGGATGTGCAAACGCAGTTTGGAAGTTTGGAGTTTGAACCGAACTCGGTCTGTTCAGACGACTGAACAGAACGACCGAACCTGAACCCGAAGAGACTGAACCGAACTCGATCCGAACTCTGAATGACCAAACAGTTCAGCCATGTTCGGGTGAGTTTGGATGAGTTCGAGTGGGAAAAACGTGACTGGAAGGCCCAGGGAGGGGGAAGCAGATGAGGAGCAGACTTCCTGGCACCAGTGGTGGAGAGGCCGAACATCCGAACATCGTTCTGTTCGCACATCCCTATTGCCCACAGGGCGGCCAGACAGGTACTTTGGCATGAGCAGAAGGCAGGCAGACTGATGCAGGCTTTCAGCTTTGCAACCTGGGTGGGTAGACATGTGCAGAAGGCAGGCAGACTGACCTTTGAGCTTTGCAACCTGGCAGGGCACTCAGATAAGCTTGTCACTCAGATAGGCTGTGCAATGTCATTTTTGATATCGATACCGATACCAATTTCAAAGATTTTATTTCGGTATTGGTATCGATATCATTTGGTCCCATGATCACACTGGAAACCGGAAATTTGAGTGCGTGTAGCTTGTGTGTGTGTGTGTGTGCGTGTGTGTGTGTGGCTGTGTGGTTGGTTTGGTTTGGCTGAGGTGAGGCTGGTGGTTTGGTTGGTTTGGAGGACAAAAAAAGAAAGCTGGTGGAGGAGGCACAGCCTGGACCTTCTGAGGTGGTGGAGGTCGGCTCCTTGCTAGAGAAGGAAGAGGGCACAGGAGGTGCAACTGCTGCCAGGTTTGTAAAATGTATTTTTGTTTATTGTTCCATATACATGTGCCAGCAAGGATCTCTGATTGCCATCCCAAGCACCCAAAGAAGGGCAGAATTTATATGTGTCTTAGGTCTGGGTCTGCCACAGACAGAGAGGGTGGGGTGGGGGGGCTCTTCCAGCAGACACGCATGAGCTGCAGCACCCTCCCAGACACGTGCGAACCAGGATCTCTAATTTGCCATCCCTAGCACCCAAAGAAGGGTAGGATTTACACGTGTCTGATTTATGGGTCTGCTACAGAGAGGCATCACCATAAATGCATGATATTATTTAGGTGTTGTTTATGTATTCCTGTTTCAGAGATGATGATGATGCCACTGGTGCCAGGCCAAGAACACCATCCTGGTGGAGGTCACAGCTGCAGGAGCCACCAGAAACCCAGCCGCTGAGGTCCCCAGTCTGGTGGTACATCTATACCCCCAAGGGCGGAATTGCCGAATGCAAGGTAAGGCACAAGGGCTGGAACAACAGGGAATGGATTGCCCTATGACCTGTTAGGCAATCCCCTTCAGAGAGAGAGATTGGCCAGCCACCCACTTGTGGAGATAGAATGCAGGCAGGGCTTGACAGACCATTGGTCTGACATAGTATGGCACTTCTTATGTTCCTATCTTTTCATGTTCTTTAGATCTGTGACAAAAAGATAAGAAGAGGGAAGCAGGGGACCACATCGGGACTGATAGCTCACATAGAGAACATCCACCTCATAGAGGTGGTGCGGTGGGATGTGTCTCGCTCGGGGTGCAGGGACTCTGGCGTGGAGGAGCATCTCCCAAAGCAAGGGGGGATGGCAAGGCAGAAGTGCTGCCATCGCAGCCCTTCCCCCTCCAGTTCTGCTGAGGAGTCTCCAGCCTCCCGTGAGGAGAACCATGAGGCGAGGGCATTTCGGGACGAACTTGAGCGGGCCACCAAAAAATATATGGACGGGTTCAGGGTCCATGCCCAAAATATGGAGGACAGGCTGGTGGAGTGGTTTGAGGAGCTCCAAGTGAGGGAGCGCCAGGCGGAGGCGTACCGGGAGTACCTCCGAACTGAGAAGGATGGCCTCAAACTTTTCTGTCAGTCCCTCATAAGGTGGAAGGCATCCAATGAGGCATCCCTGGAGTTTGCCCAGCGTCATGAGTTTGCGGTGAGTGAGGTGCCCACCCCTCGGTCCCATGCACCACTGTCTCCTTTCCCCCACGTTCCGGGGGACAGGCCCACAGACCCATAATTTATTTTCCTTTCTTTTTATATGAATGTTTGTTTTTTAAAAAGTTGTAATATTGTTTAAAAATTTGTTATAAAAGTTATAAAAGTTATATTTATTGTTACCAGTTTTGTTTGACCCATCCAATCTTTTATCCCTCTGTGCTGCTTCTGGCAGGTGGCAGAATCTCATTGTAGATTCCTACCTGACAGCAGCAGCACATGCAGCGTATTAGCCCCAAGATGTGCCAGCAGGGTCTCAACTCGCAGACAGCCCCCCAGGAGGGACAGGGCTTGTGTCTGTGTGGGTGTGCCAGAGAGAAAGAAAGAGAGAGAGGCTTTTTGGCAGTGGGCAGCAGGCAGTGGGTGCTGGTGGTCAGAGGGGCTATTTCAGCTGCTGCAGTGGGCATCAGCAGGTGGCTGCGGAGGAGTAGGCTGGCAGGGGGGCGCCGGTGGCCACTGGCCAGTCAGGCACAAGCAGCGGTAGCACCCAGATGATGGTTCTTGGGACTGGAGTGACTGCTTCTGGATGCAGTGGAATGGAATGACAGCCCCCCATGACCGGAATGATGGTCCTGGGATCTTGATGATGGTTCCTGGAACTGGAGTGGCTGCTTCAGGTAGAGTGGAAAATGACAGCCCATGGGAGTTGAATGATGTCCCAAGAATTAGTGCTTGGTTGGGCAGGCGTACTACATTCAATCATTGCAATAGGTGGTACAGGGAGGCACACATGCAGGCAGGCACATATAATACGTTGTGTGTTACTTCCATGTCATTCTGGTAGGTATACTGCTGATTGTGGGCATTGAGCATGAGCACAGAAGAGGTGGCAGCTTGAGCTGGATGCACCTCTCCCTCTTTTTTCTAGCAGCTTGGTTGAGCACACTTCATTCAATCATGAGATAGGAGATAGGTGGTAGGTAGCAGGTACAGGAAGGCACACAGGCAGGTAGGAACATATAATACGTTGTGTGTTATTTCCATCTCATTCTGGTATTATTATTATTATTATTATTATTAACAAACATTTATATAGCGCAAGCAGTGTACCTGGCACTTTACAAAGTAATAAAATAGACACGGTCCCTGCCCCTAGGGCTTACAATCTGAGAGACAGGAGCTGGGGGAGAGACTTAGGAAGGGGAACAGAGGGAGAGACAAGGGGTCTAACATTCATGAAGATGCGAGGTCTCAAGTGCTTGGCTTGGTTACAATGAGAATGACAGCAGGCAGGTCCATGTTGCAAGGAAAAGGGTAAACAGATCGTAGGTATAGGAATAGTGGCTCAGCAGGATAAAGAGTCAGACAGAGCAGAGCGAAAGAGGTGAGTTTTAAGGAGAGCTTTGAAGGTATGAAGGGAGGGTGCAAGGCGGATGTGGAGGTTTATGTATCTTTCTGTATCTTTCTGGAGAAATTCTGGTAGGTTTATGTATCTTTCTGGAGAAGGTTGGAGTGTGTTATTGACTATTTTTGTACCCCCCCTTTTCTATTTAAATGGAATTTGTCCCTGAATGCTGAAATGGGAAATCTCTTTGCTCTCTTTGCCAGCATTGCAGGTTGGCTTGGCTGGCATGGGTGGGGGAGCGGCAGACGCCCGGCCAGGGCAGCAGTGATCTTGGTGGTAGTTGCAAATAATCAATCATATTCAAACAAGAACTTTGAAGGACAAAGTGGAGAAGGACGAAGTGGACGAAGTGTGAACAGCAGTTGTTGAACATGGGTCAGTCGGTCCTAAGAGACATGAGCTGGGCCATTCCTGTGGATCACCCCAGGCTGGCTGGCATGGGTGGGGGAGTGGCAGAGACCCGGCCAGGGATGTACTCAACAGAGCTCAAAAAGCACTAGTGCACATTGATCATGCCTTGCCCGCTGGTGAATCTCGTGGGCACCGAGTCCTCGTCTGCCAGCGCACTCATCCACGCTATGGCCATCTACAAGATTGTGGAGCCAATGGCTGACATGCTCTACTAGCAGCCGAACCCAGAGAAGATGGGGAGCCCCGGGGAGAGTTCTGTTTTCTTTGTGAAGGACAGGAAGCCCTTGAATTGGGTTCACCCCGAGAGAGGGGCCCGCGCTTTGGAGACCGTTGCGGTTCTGGTGGCGTCTGATGATCTCTCGCTGGTCCATTGAAAATCCTTAACTTCGGGATGAGGATTGACTCCAAGGGCTGGGTTGTTCAGGCTGGGGCCCTTTCCACCTAGCTAGGTTTTCCAGGCTGTTGATTAGGCTTCAGAGACCAGAAATCAATGTGATCTCAGCCAGTTTTGCAGTGAATCTGCAGCTCTCCTTCAAGTGATTTTTTGCAGGAGACTGATGGGCGTAAGAAGTCTTGACTTCTTTTTGCAAACCATTGCCCTCACTGCTGAGAGAAATCACTTTTCTCTGCTGGGATATTAATGCCTCAAAAAAGGGAGGAGAGGGGAGGGAGGAAAAACGAGGAGTTCAGTCTTGGCCATGTTGAGCTTGAGTTGACGTCGGGGCATCCAGGCAGAGATGTCGGAGAGGCAGTTGACAAGGCAGTTGACAGAAGAGAAGAGAGAGGGGGTAGAAAGATAGAGTTGGGTGTCATCAGCTCATGGAGTTATCCTATAGCTTAATAATGCTAAATATGTACACATGTCAGTTTTCTTAAAAATATTATTATTGATTATTATTATAATTATTAACAAACATTTATATAGCACCAGCAGTCTACCT
>QEPC01003229.1:1277790-1288393 GCA_003113815.1 Sphenodon punctatus
GGCAACCATGCTCCTATTAGATCTACCCCTTATCAAGTTAAAGATAAATTATCGGAAAGTATAAAAAGGAGATTAAGGAGATGTTAAACCTTGGAGTTATTCATCCATCTGCCAGTCCCTGGACTTCATCAGTAGTTTTAATTCCCAAACCCAATGGAACTATCCACTTCTGTGTAGCCCTATGCCTCGCATGAATGACTTATTAGATAAGCTGGTGGGTGCAAAAGTTATTTCCACTGTGGATCTTTGTAAAAGGTTTTGGCAAATGGGGCTGGATTCCGATGCTCAGACAAAGTCAGCCTTCACTACACCCCATAGTTGACTTGAATTTACAGATCTTCTCTTTAGTTTAAAAAACAGTCCAGCGTCTTTTCAAAGACTCAGAGATAACCTATTAGTAGGTATGAGTAGCTTTGCCATAGCTTACATGGATGATATAGCCATCTTCAGTCAAATTTAGGAGGAGCACTTAGAACATGAATCCAGTGTATTCGGTAGTATACAAAAAGCTGGTTTAGCCATCAAGGCAATTAAATACCAATTTCCCCTCAAAGAGGTTACATATTTAGTTCATACAGTGGGAAACCAACTGATAAAACCTACTTGGGACAAGATAGAGGCTATACAAGGCTATACAAAGCCCCAAAGAATAAAAAACAAGTGCAATCCTTTTTAGGATTAGTTGGATATTATAGGAGATTTGTACCTAAGTTTGGTGAAATTGCTGTACTTTCGACCAATTATTGTAAAAAATGTTTAACAGACAAAGTATTATGGACTCAAGAGTGTCAGAAGGCTTTTGATGCCTTAAAAGGAACATTAACCCCTGAACCTATCCTCAGAGCACCAAACTTCAACAAACCCTTCATCCTTGCTACAGATGCATCAGATACGGGAAATGGAGCTGCTCTTATGCAGGATTGGGAAGGGGTTCAGCTTCCCGTTGCCTATGTCAACAAAAAGCTTATACCAAGAGAACAGAACTTGCCTACCATACAAAAGGAATGCCTTGCCATTGTATGGGCAGTGCAGCGGTTCAGGCCTTACCTATAGGGTAAACATGTTACAGTGCAAATTGATCATTCTCCTTTACAATGGTTGCAAACAATGAAGAATACAATTACAAAGATTGAGTTGGTGTTTGCAGGATTATGATATGTCTGTGGTACATGTGTCGGGAAAATGTAGCAAGCTAGCAGATGCTCTGTCAAGATATTAAGAATGTTTCATTTAGTTCCTGTAGTTAGGTTAATACTGTATCGCTCTTTCCAGCATTTGAATACTCGGTTGCATTTGATACCGTTGATCATGAGCTGTTGGTGACTTGGCTGCGGGACTGGGCAGAGATTCTCGGGACTGTTCTTGAATGGTTCCACTCTTTCCTGGCTGGGAAAACCCAATGTGTGGTGTTGGGTGATTTTTCATCTTCTCCCCAGTGCTTCACGTGTGGAGTTCCGCAGGGTTCCATCTTATCCCCTCTATTTTTCAACGTGTATATGCAGCCTTTGGGGGAGGTTGTCAGGGAGTTTGGTGTAAGGTGTCATTAATATGCTGATGATGCCCAGCTATATCTCTCATTTTAATCTGACCCAGGTCCGGCAGTCTCGGGCTTACCCAGTATTTGGCGGCTGTGGGGGATTGGATAAGGGTGAGCTGCCTGAAGTTAAATCCTGACAAGATGGAGGTGATGGTTGTGGGGAAAGCTGGGGGAGTGATGGCCCACATCATTGATGGGGTCCGTCCTCCCCTGGTATCTCAGGTCCATAGTCTGGGGGTGCTCCTGGATCCACAGCTCTTCCTGGATGTCCAGGTGGTGACTGTGACAAAGGATGTACCAGTTACATCTGGTATGTCGGCTTAGGCCATATGTCTCGGACTCAGAACCGGCCACAATTATCTATACTTTTATTACCTCAAGACTGGACTACTATAATTCACTCTACAGGCTACCCTTGGTGCTAGTTCAGAAACTGTAGCTGGTGCAGAATTCGGTGGCCCATCTCCTGAAGGAGACGGGCTGACGCAAGCACATTACACTGGTGGTTCGCTCACTGCACTGGCTGCCGATATTCTTCTGGGCCCAATTCAGAGTGTTGACCTTTAAAACCCTAAAGGCCTGGGCCCCATCTACCTGCAGGACCACCTCATCCTCTGGATTCTGGATCGGTCCCTGCGGTCGGATTGGGGCGCCCTCCTCAAGGTCCCCCGGGTTTCCCGGGTGTCGACCATGAGGAGGGCATTTTCTGTGGCTGCGCCATGGCTGTGGAACTCCTCTCATTGTAGGTCTGCTTGACCACCGACCTCGCCTCTTTCTGCTGGATGTTCTGCCGGGCCTTTACTGAGGGAGATGAGGGTGGGTGGGTTGGGTTAGGGAGGTTTTGGGTATGGAGTATTTTAATCTGGGAATTTTATGTTGTTTTGATTGTATTTTAGTTATGTATTTTAAAATGTTGTTGGCCACCCCGAGATGCTTATAGCAGGAGGGGGCAGCATATAAATTTAAATAATAAAAAAATAAATAAAATAAACATTCCTTGTCGCAATGTTGGAAAGGAGCTGCTTACTGGAGGGTGGGTGGGGCTATTACATAAGAACACTGGGGGAAAGAGGAAGCCATAGCTAGTTGTTAGGGGATTGGACAGCTTTGGAATGTTAAGCCAGCCTGGACAGTGATTGGTGCATTTTAAAAGAGCAACTGACCAGGGTAAACTATTGAAGAAGAGAGAGGGCAGAAGGGATTAGACGAGCTGTGACTTGTCTTGGATTGATCTTATCTGAACTTGAAACCTGAACTGTTACCTGTTCTTTATATATACTATATTTAATTGTGTTTACACCTAACCTGGAGGCTGGGGTACCTGTCTTTCCCCTGTTTGACTACAACGCTGCTAATAGGGGAACACCACCAGGAAATAGGTCTGGAAAAGGTGCAACACCATGACAAAGAGAGCAAACCTGGACCAAGGGTCAGGCCTGTGGACCCTTGGGGAGTGAGGAGTAACAGGCTGATGGCAGCAAAATGTCCCAGAGTTGAGAGGGATCGCCACAGGGTCATGGGATTATATTTAAGTCTCAAATGGGGTAGTGCAGGAAAAAACCTTTGGAAACCACTGACCTAGAATGTAGAGAGAAGGATAGTGCACATTCTACAGTTTGCTCATGCTGTCTTACTGGTTGAATGTGCACACCTGCCTTTCCAAGTGCATAAACACTTACATGCAAAAATTTAAAACCCAAGTCTTCTACATCAGCTTTGATAATTGCAAACAAATATGGGAATGGAAATAATTGAAAATGTTACGTTAAGAATTGACATGGATAGTCAATGAAAATGTATATATCATTCCACAGGCTTAATTTGATAGCTGTTTGAATTACACAGAGAGACTCCTGGTATAAAAATATTTTCAACAAGGAAAGCTGCCATGTAATTCACACTACCCAGCCGGTAGTTTACCTCACCTGTGCCTACGTGTCATGGCTTAGAATGCTTAGTCTTACCCACCAGCTGGAAATCCTTTTACATATTTTCATACAGAATCATTTATTTTGTATAATGATAAATTAAGAAGGTAAAGTGTCCTTAGCAAGAAAGTACGAAGGAACGACACACAGACCGTTGGTTTTTTTCAATATAAGGTTTTCCACTAGACAGCAGCAACTCTTTAAAGTTCACTCCAGATTAAGAGTTCTCTTAAAAATCTTCAAAGGAAGAGGAATCCCTTTGCCAGGGTAGAAATTACTCACTCAGATGTACAATTGACTCATCTCCACCCAAATTCCAGTCCCTGGAGGCTTACAGCAGCTGTTCCTTTTGGTGAATATTGTCTAGCCAATCCAGTCACAAGGAGAAACTACCTATCAATGAAAACATGCTCATGAAAGTCAAACATCTGTGCTGTGAGGGGCAAAACTGCATGGTACCGTGTTTCTACTGGACATGGTGCCATCTGTAGTCCTATGACCCACTTGCAGGTTCAGTCTACGTTACAAATATCAACCATGGTTCTAATGGGTTAAAGACACTGTGCAGGGGAGCCCTGTTCACAGACAGTCATTTGATGGCTTCAGGAGATGCATGTGGACATTTTTCTGTCAGCACTGTCCTATACGATTTGTGTGCCTATTTCTGTAAAGATCTCTTGGAGGAATTGTGCATGGCACCAAGAATGTTGTTTTCCTTATTAGCTTTGGCAGTCATCAACAAACCCCTTACTTCGAAGTAGTCACTGAAGCAATGAGGGCTTCAATGGGAGTACTCGGGAGTAAGTTGAAGATGGATTGTGGGCATGGTCTACATATACTGGGTTATTTAAGCAACCAAATCAAAGCCCACTTAAGTCAATGGAAGGTTTTTTCAGTTACTTCAGTAAGTTTTAGATACAGTCCAAAGTGAATAAAACTTTTTTCAGTGTCATATATCACTTTCAGAAAAGTTCTTCTAAAATAATAGGTAGAGTGGTTAACAGTGCCATACTGACATGACTTGTTTAAGGGTACAGTAGTCTAGGGGTGACAATAGATATGCGACTGCCATGACCTCTTCCTTTCCCAGGGGGGCGTAGAAGATGGTGGCTGCAACCCTTAGGGTCAGGTCGGGGCACAGAATAAATTTGTGCCTGGCAGGCTGAGCAGCAAGTCTTCCCATGCCCCGCCCCACCCCTGGTGTAGCAACAGAACGAACACATGGCCAAATGGCCTTGCCCCCAGTGCACCCTGAGGGCCCTGCCCCCCACCATGACAGGCAGTCATTTTGGCCAATCACAGGCAGCCATGGCAACTGGCCATGGTGGCTCCTGATCACCAGTGGGGATGGAGACAAAAATGGAGGTGATCTATGACCCGCCTGGGCAGCCCTTGGCCCAGACTGTGATCCTGGGATCATCCAGGGACCAGTTCTGGGCCAGTCGGTGACCCAGGCCAGGGCAGCAGCAGGCCCACATCTGACAACTTGAAAATAGACATCCTGGTGAGTTGCGGGCCATAGAGTGCCAGCATCATGTCCGTCTATTATCACCCAAAGTCACTTCTACAATAAAATTCACCCCTCTGTAATGGGCCAGCACAAGGCCTACTGTTACACACCACTTACATCCCGTTTCAGTCTTCAAAGTAGGACATAGGCCTGGTGCTGACTTTCTGCACGGAAATGATTTTTTTATGGGTGAAAACAGACATGACGCTAACCACCCTTGGTGGTTATTTATGCATGTTGCAGGGCTTCATAGGGCACCAATACAGCCCTGCAACATGCATAAATAACCACCAAGGGTGGTTAAAGGGTGGTTAGCGTCATGTCTGTTTTCACCCTATGTCTAATGCATAAGGTATATTAAACCTTCATCTTAAAAGAAGAAGGGGGGGAAATCAACATTCACACTCCACTTTAAGAGCTTGATCCTGTACTATTTAAGTCAAAGAAATTATTTCCATTTACTTGAATGGGAGCATGATCAAGCCTTAACAGTTTTTTACCAGCATATTTATAAAAAGGATTTATTTGAACAACTCCCAGTCCCAGTTGAAAATATCTTCTGTTCTCGGCAAAGGTATTCCCTTTAGAATAGTTCTTCTGAGCATGTGGGGAAAGCTGAAGGACATTTGGCAGCTTTTTGTAATTCCTTACATGTGGAAGTATTTCTGAATCAGCAATTTTGACTTTGAAAGTGAAACTCAAGTCTTCAGAGCTATATCTTACCTTTCAAAGATAAAATATCATTTAAAAATCTGCAGTTAAGTTAGTGGCATTCAAAAGAAAAGGAGTCAACAGGCTAATACTGTTAAATATTAATCTATAAACTAAAGACCTGATTCCAATTTCAGTGAGGCCAACGTAAATCAGAAAATGGAACTACTGCAGTACAGGCCATCAGTGTCCTTTTGTTTTACCCCCAAATTTCTGATGCAGGTGATAAAGGCAACAACCAATTAATATGCTCCACAGCCAAATTCATCCACCTTGCCTGTCATTTTGACCATGTACAGCCCCTCCTCTCTGCCCTGCACTGACTCCCTCTATGGAAACACATTCAGCACAAGCTCCTGGTCATCACCTTCAAGGGTCTTCATGGTCTTGTTCCCCCATATCTCTCTGCTCGTGTATCCTGTCACGCTCCTGCCAAGGAGTTTCGGTCCTCCTCTGCCCCCACCCTCGCCTGCTCGCGAATTCCTTACTCCTCTAAACGTCTTCACCCCTTTTCTCTTGCTGCCCCTCATGCTGGGAACTTCCTCTCTGGATACATTCATTCCACTCCCTCCCTCCCAACTTTCAAATCCTTCCTGAAAGACCACCTCTTCCATCAGGCCTTCCCTAGTTTGTCATGAGTGATTCTGCATGCTTTCCCCCTCACTCAGAATCTAATTCCCTGTAACTAAGCAAAGCACACGAGCCTGCAAATTCTTGGCCTCATGAATGCACTCTTGTTTTCCCCGATGTTTACCTTTCCCTCGTATCCCCCTCCCTTGTCTCCCAGATTGTAAGCCCCTTAATGGAAGGAACCTGTCTTTGACTGTGGATTGCACAGTGCAAGGTACATTGCTTTTGCTATGTAAACAAACAAAACAACAACAACAACAACAACAATAATAATAATAATAATAATAATAAATTAATAAACAACAGGTCACTTTCCTTTTATCTACCTTATGCTTTGCAGTAGTTTGGGGAAAGTCAGTCCAAGGTCTCTGAATCCCACGTTTTTTATTTTGATGTTCTGATACGGGCAAAACAGGTCTGCTATAGCGCAGAGCTCAACCAAGAAGTCAGAGTAGTCTGCTGTTCAATTAAAAAAAACAACTTTAGAAGCTCAACAAACAACTCTTTCTTATCCAGGGTGAATAAATTCTCCATTAAGAGATAGTCCATATACCAACAGTAGTGGAATCAGAAAAGTTCTCCTTGAAATAATGTTATTCTGCCAGTGCTTAGACTAGGGCTGGGGAACCTCAGGTTCAGGGGTCAAATGTGGCCTGCAGCTAGTTTTTATTTGATTCATTCCAGTTCTTAGATCTGGACCCTGAATCCAGTGTTCCTACCCCCAACCAACCACTGAAAGAGTGAACTTAGGGGAAGAAAGCAGAGATGAGGGCATGATCACAAGTATAAGGCATGGATCCATGGCACCAGTCCATGATCTTGAGCCTCTTCTTCCTTCATCCACCCTGAGTGCACTCCTTAAGTACTCCCACCTCCAACTTCTATGCAGCCCTCAGACTGTGAAGAAGAATATTCAAAGTGGCCCGAGTGTGCTGCACCCTGAAATGTGAAAGGCAATGAAAAGGCCAATATTGTCATATAGATTATATCAGAAGAACTGTTTTCCATGCAGCTGCAGCGAGACACGTTAGTCCAAAGGCTGGGTCGCTAGCTGGAGAATAGGTTTAATTTTCTAAGGTTTCCTAGGTTTAAGTTTTGACAAAGTAAGGGCTGGGAGGTGTGGCTTCTGAGGCAGTGGGTGTGGCTTCTGGGAGAGGCATGTTCCTAGTCAATTCATTTTTTTACAAATTAAACAATGCTTTCATGTTACTGGGAACAAGCTTCCTGAGATACTGGGTTTGTTACTGCTTGTTACTGCTTCCTAAGGTACTGGGCCTGATACTGCCCTTCCATGGGTTGTGATCTAAGCCAGGGTGGGGACCCTGTTTCTTTCGGAAACATCTCCCAGGGCTCACCACTCCCCCCCCCCCGAATTTAATTGCTGGAGCTGAGTTAAATCCTGCAGGAAAGACAAATATGTTTGCCCAAACTCTCACATAGGACTTTAAAAACAAAACAAAACAGAGAGGTATAAGGAAAAAAGAAGAAAACCATTCTGCTTTCAAAGGTTGCCATGTGAATGGATAAATGTGCCAGCCTTTTCTTAACTGGCTATTTTTTCACAAAAATGAAATCACATTTGGGAGGCATATTAAACTGACATAGTGTCCAATGGAACTTTGCTGTTTTTTCACAGTTTGTGTTTGCTTTGGCTGGTGGTTTCCCAACTCTGTGTTACAAATTATCAACACTCTATAGTAATTGTGGGTGGAAAGGTCAGTCAAGTGCAGATTATTGTAAAAGTTTACCTAATGTTGCATTATATAGTGATTCAGCCAGGATTTGGCAGATAATTCAATTCTCATCTCTCAATCTTATTTTTAATGGAAATTCAAAGAGTAAGTTAGAAAAAACAGAAACTTAGGAAGATTCTTTTGAATTTAGAGCGGGCTGCTTCTCTCATGCAAATCAATCAAGTCTTTCCTATGACTTAAGTGGGAGAAAATTTAGGTTCTTACAGCCTAATCCTGCTCTTACTGAAGCCAGTGGGACACTCCCACTGATTTCAGTAGTGTAGGATTATGTCATTAAATATGCTGTAATCTCACTTCCTTGGATCATCCAGCACTTGGCTATTTTTAGTGTATGTCAATTAGACAAAATTTGGTATAAGAACACGGCAAAAGCTGGTTGTCCAAGAAAGAAAAAAACTTGTGATACAAATCCTCCACCCATTAAGTCAACGGGAACTAGGCCATCGATTTTAGTTGATGGAGAATTGTACCTCAAGGACTGACTCAAGGGTGTGCACAATGGTTTTTTGTTTTGTTTTTTCCAGACAGATGCATGACTGCTCAGCCCCAGAACTGCTTCGTTAACCCCCACGTCCGCCTGCTTCGAGCCCCACCTGGTTGGGATCAGACAATGGGTCCCCCAGCCTGATCCGCCCAAACAGTGCCCCCCCATACCATAGGGTTGTGGGCTAGAGCGTACACAGCGCTATGATGTTGCCTGGGACAATGGCTGGCTGAAAGTGGAGAAGGAGTGTGGGTCTGCGCATCAGACGGACAGCTGCTCCACTTTGGGCTGATGCCCCAGGCTTGGCCGGACCACTCTGCTGGCGGCACTCTGTGATGTTCCAGAGCACCACTGGCAGGGCTGCCCTGGAGCAGGCAAGCCTGGTCCATGACTGCTCTGCCTGCACATCTGGCAGGGCAGATTTAGTGCCTTTAGATGGATGGGTCACTGGGGGTGAAGCGGCGGGCACAGCCTGCACCAGGGCAGCCTGTTCATCTAAAAGCACCCAATGTGTTTTCATAGTGCACAGTGAGCAAGAAGCATGAATGTGCCGTGTGCACACATTATATTATATTATATTATTATTATTATTTTAATAAACATTTGTATAGCGCCAGCCGTGTGCCTGGCGCTATACAGAACATAGAAATAGATGTGGTCCCTGCCTATTCTGCAGAGAGTGGAGCTTGCCCCCTGCCCAGGGTGCAGTGTGTGCTGACCTGATATTGGTNAGATCTCTTGGAGGAATTGTGCATGGCACCAAGAATGTTGTTTTCCTTATTAGCTTTGGCAGTCATCAACAAACCCCTTACTTCGAAGTAGTCACTGAAGCAATGAGGGCTTCAATGGGAGTACTCGGGAGTAAGTTGAAGATGGATTGTGGGCATGGTCTACATATACTGGGTTATTTAAGCAACCAAATCAAAGCCCACTTAAGTCAATGGAAGGTTTTTTCAGTTACTTCAGTAAGTTTTAGATACAGTCCAAAGTGAATAAAACTTTTTTCAGTGTCATATATCACTTTCAGAAAAGTTCTTCTAAAATAATAGGTAGAGTGGTTAACAGTGCCATACTGACATGACTTGTTTAAGGGTACAGTAGTCTAGGGGTGACAATAGATATGCGACTGCCATGACCCTGTCTCTTATACACATCTAGATGTGTATAAGAGACAGACAATGGGATGTGTAGTGTCTGGGTGTGCAGGGATCGGATGGGGGGTGAGGGGGAGGAGGGGAAATAGGCACGGGCAAGAATAAGGGGTATACACATACTACATACATGTGTTGTGTGTGCACTAGGAGCTTGGATTTTGGCCATAGTCTTTGAAAGCTTTGGAATAGAAACAGTAAGTGTGCCTAGGGCTTTGGCTTGGACTATTTAGATATTTGGGGTAGACATTAGCTACAGAATATTCCTACCTGAGGATGTCTGAATCTCGGATTTTGTTGGAGCCCATTTCTAAAGTTTAATGATTATAGAGGAAAATGCTCTAAGAGGTTAGAAAACGAAGAAAATGTTTACCTCTTTTTTGCCCCTGCACCCCCTTATTCCATATGGGAAATGATGCCCTTTTTCCACTGATGGTGTCATCTATATTTTGAAGAAGACTGTTGTAGAGTCTACAGTTTCTTCAGTCCCTTAAGCCACCTTCCTCATCAACCAACTACTGCCTTTTACACTCTTCTTCACAAGAACCCTGTCAGTCTCAGCCCTTCAGTGTATATCCCAAATACGTCTGAAATGAGAATTAAAAAAATTCTCTTGTGAATATCACATGAGATTGAACCCCAGGACCAAGATCTCACCAAATCGTGAGATTTCTCACAAAGTGAAAAAAAACAAAAAGGGATCGGGGCATCTCTGATGCCCCAGGACACTACCTGACTTACCTCACTCCCAGGTCGCTTGTCTCTGACCCTGTGGCTGCTCGTTGATTGCTGCCTCTGCTTGCATTCTGCAGAGAGTGGAGCTTGCCCCCTGCCCAGGGTGCAGTGTGTGCTGACCTGATATTGGTTTCCTTGGAAACAGGGACTGATTAGAGTGTTG
>QEPC01003230.1:1366-15539 GCA_003113815.1 Sphenodon punctatus
GGGGGGTGGTTTAACACCCCCCACCCCAGGGGTCGCCCTACCCCCCCACCCAGGGATCGCCTTACTTACCCTCCGGGTGGTGGCAGCAGCAGCGGCAGCAGCAGCATGGTGCGAGTCCATCTTCAGTGCTGGCAGTGGCTTCAGAGCTTCACTAGCCCTTCCAGGGAAACCCAGAAGTTCCCCGGAAGGCCTAGTGAAGCGTTGAAGCCCTAGTGCTGAAACCGGACATGCGCCGTACAGCTGTCGTCAGCGCCGCCCGGAGGGCAAGTAAGGCGATCCCTGGGTGTGGGGGTAGGATGATCCCTGGGGTGGGGGGTGTTAAACCACCCCCCACCCCAGGGATCGCCCTACTACCTGCTGGTGCAGGCTCCAGGTCACCACCGCCGCCAGCGCGGCGGCGGCCCAGAGACCGCAGGGACTTCAGGTACAAAAATAAATTTTAAAAATCCAGGCTGGGCATGGTGGGGGGGTGGGTGTCCAGTGGGTGTCCCCCCCTTCCACCCGCACAGCCTGGGAGGGGGATGGGGGAGGTATTGGGGAGGGTTTTTTTATTGATTTCGATGGGGACAGTTCTCCATTGAAATCAATGCGGGGAAACAGTACTGGTATACTGGATTTAATCTGGATTTAAACTGATTTTTTGCAAACCAGTAACCAGTAAAACCAGTATCTGGTTTTTTGCCCCAAGTCCCACCCCTAGGTTATGTATCTATGCTGTGGCAGTGCGGGCAGCAAAGAAGGGTTTCTTTGCTACCCTAATTGCATCTACAAAGTTTCGTCCGACTGAGCTCTTCCGGGTGGTGAGGGGACTGGTCACTCCGGCCTCCCTCCGCCTGGATTCAGAGTTATCTAATGCTCGATTTGACTTGTTTATGGACTTTTTTGCAGATTAAATCGCTCAAATCCACCACGGCTTTGACACAGCACTTTTAACAGCAGGTGAGCCAGAGGCAGTCGAAGCACCATCTTGTCCTGTTTCATGGGATGAATTTCAAGACGTGTTACCCTCCGATGTGGGTGATGCTCTTGAAACTGTTCGAGCTGCCTATTGTGAATTGGATCCATGCATTTGATACCATTGATTACAAGTTGTTGGTGACTCGGCTGCAGGACTGGGCAGGGATGAGCAGGGCTGTTCTTGAATAGTTCCGCTCTTTCCTGGCTGGGAGAACCCAGCGTGTGGTGATGTGTGATTATTCAACTTCTCCCCGGGGCCTCATGTGTGGAGTCCTGCAGGGTTCTATCTTGTCCCCTCTCTTGTTCAATGTGTATATGCAACCTTCGGGGGAGGCTAGAGAGTTTGGCATAAGGTGTCATCAATATGTTGATGACACCCAACTGTATCTCTCGTTTTCATCAGACCCAGGTCCGGCAGTTTCGGTGCTTACCCGGTGTTTATCAGCTGCGGGGGACTGGATGAGAGCGAACCACTTGGAGTTAAATCCTGATAAGACGGAGGTGATGGTTGCCAGGAAAGCCAGGGGAGTGGTGGCTCCTGCCATTGATGGGGTTCGTCCTCCCCTGGTATCCCAGGTCCGTAATCTGGGGGTGCTCCTTGATCCACAGCTCTTCCTGGATGTCCAGCTGGCAGCTGTGGCAAAGGGTGCATTTCATCAATTGTACCTGGTACGTCAGCTTAGGCCATATGTCTCTGACTCGGACCTGGCCACAATCATCCATGCTTTTATTACCTTGAGATTAGATGCTGTAATGCTCTCTACATAGGGCTACCCTTGGTGACGGTCTGGAGACTGCAGCTGCTGCAGAATGTGGCAGCTCCTCTCCTGAAGGGGACAGGCCAATGAGAGCACATTACTCCAGTGCTCTGTTCTCTGCCCTGGCTGACGATAGTCTTCCGGGCCCAATTCAAGATATTGGTGTTGACCTTTAAAGCCCTAAACAGCCAGGGCCCCACCTACCTGCAGAACCACCTCGCTGTCTGGATTCTGAATCAACCTCTGTGGTCAGCCAGGGGCACCCTTCTTGAGGTCTCCCGGGTGTTGACCATGAGGAGGGTGTTCTTGGTTGCTGCACTGCAGCTGTGGAACTCCCTCCCGTTGGAGGTCCGCCTGACCAATGACCTCCCCTCCTTCTGTAAAAAGTGTAAATCCTGGCTCTCCTGCTGGGCCTTTGCCAAGGGAGATGGGTTAGGGTGGGGGGTTTTTGTGGGGGGGGGGAAGGTTTATTCTGGGAACATTGATTTTAATGAATTTTATAAGGTGTAAAATGTTAGCTGCTTTGAGATGCTTGTGACAGGAGGGGGCGGCATACAAATGCTGTTATAAATAATTAAATAAATGCTTTGGAATTACAGTTCTACTGCTGAGGAAGCTTGATATCATCTGCCCCATAGGTCTCAAGTTAGTGTTTGTACACGGCTTACCTTATGGTTTTCAGAATGATCTCACAGGGTACTTAAGCAATAGGTGTAATTATAGGAAAGCTGTGGGGAAGAAACCCTGTCTAGTCAGATAGAAATTGTGAAGCACCCTAAGGCAGAGTACAGTGATGTCACTCATCTTCATCTTGATAAACACCTGCTGTGACTTGAATTTGGTTGAACTTCAATAGTGTTGATAACATGGTATCTCCTTGCACTGCTTGTCAGTCTCACGTAATACCATTAGAGGTTTATTCTGTGAAACAGCCAGATACAAGTTTACCTATATTTTGACCTTTATTAGGCCTATATTTCAGGGTGCTGGTAATGTAAATCATAAATGACAAACATTATGAGAGTAATAGAGGGGGGAAAAGGACCCAAACCAACATACTAATAGGTATAAAAATGGGCGAATGCTGCATAAAATTTCAACATGATCTTCCACTGGTGTAGATCAGTGCAATTTTAGTGACTTGCATCAGCCATGGGTCTGGTCCATACTCTGTTGCACAGGCTGAGGAGAATGATTGTTGAGTTGCTAACCAGCAACTCTTCCTCCATACCAGCATGAATGATCTTAAGACATGGTGGGCAAGATGGTCTTCTGTGGTCCTGAATCTTACAGGGCCCTACATTACCATGCCCACCTGGCTGCAGTCCCATGCTGTCCATGGCCCTCAGACCACTACCTGCCTACTCTGCTCCAAAGGGGAAGATGGAGCATGGCAGCCCAGTAAGGGAACCCATAAAGACAGGACTCTTGGATGATTGGCTGGCTGTATCTTTTTGGGGTGAAGGGTAGAAGGACTGGAAAGAGCTGGCTAATGACTCTGCTGCTGTAAGGAGCCCTCAGCCAGATGCCTGTCCTTAGGCTGGCCTTGCCCCTGCCTCAGACAAAGGGACCAATGTGGCAGATGATGACAGGCTTGCTTGTTTATCCATGTCTTTGGTTATATAAGAGCTCTTAAACAAAGAACAAAGACATTTATCCTGATCTGTGTGGTCTGTGACCACTTCCCTCATTCATTCTTGGTAAATCACATTCAGAAGAGTTGAAGGTTCAGAATGCCCTTCCTGGCCATTAACCTATGCAATATGCATGTGATGTGCTATTCTCTCCGATGAGTAATGTCCATGATTCAGTTGGAGTCAATGAACGTTTTGCTATGCAGGAGTTGGCCCAGGCCCATCAACTGCATCAATGAAATAAAACTAATAGGGGTAAAGGTCAGGTGTATCCGAAAACGACAAACAGACAGACTTCTTTCACTCGCTGCAAGGTGGACATTTGCAGTGCAGCTCCTGAAGGACAGTCTTAGACCCTTTTCACACGGGCAGCACCCACACATGAACACCCAGAAATCTGCGTGTTCATGTGTGGGTGAGTCTTGTTTGAACCATGCCATGGCTGGGTGGTGTATGCACGCTCCCATGCACACGCATGCACACCCATCCCCCATGCACGAAGATGCCAGACAAAATGGAGGTGCCTCCATGCACGGGTGATGGGTAGCGGCGGGGGAGGTCAGTGTTAGCTGGTGTGCGCCTGTCAGAACTTCCTGCCCACCCAGCACACACGGACTCTCCTGCATCGCAGCCCATGTGAAAAGGACCTTAGTCATACCCTGAGATGTTGTGTGACTATCAGCAAAGAAATAATGCATTTTGCTTCAGATAAAGAGGTGCAATCCTTTGTCACTGAAGTCAACAGATGGAGATGAAGTAGTTCAGATGATATCATTTGTTGGTGGGGGTATGCAAGCTTTTGAGCCACATATGACTCTTCATCAGATGATAGGCAAGTGAACTAAAATTGAGCAACTGCAAGATGAGCATGTATACATGAACACACGCTAGGGAAGGTGCTGGCATTCAAATATAAATTAAAAAGCAAGGTGCAAGGCAATGGAGATTGAAACTGTTAGAGAAGAACCGGGTCATTAGTATTTGAAAAACAAGGTGGATGTCTGGAAGACAAAACATATTAAGAGAAGAAGAGGGAGGTAACAAATCATTTAAAGTCAATGACAGTCGATATCAGGTGATGTGGAAAGGACACAATTACTGGAAATTGTTGGAATGGCTTATGAAGCCCAAATCAATATTGAGTCCATTTTTTTGAGTGTCCAATAAAGTTATGTGTTTTTATTTATTATTATTATTATCAAGCATTTATATAGCGCAGTAATGTACCTGGTGCTTTACAAAGTAATTGAATAGACATGGTCCCTGCCCTAGGGCTTACAATCTGAGAGACGGGGGCAGAGGGTGGGGGGGAGATGAGGGAAGGGGAACAGAGGGAGAGACAAGGAGTGTAACAGTCACGAGGATGTGAGATTCCAGGTGCACGCGCTTGGCTTGGTTACATCAAGAATGATGGCTGGTTGGTCCATGTGGTGAGGATATGAGTACACAGACCTTAGGCAACAGATTAGTTCCCAGGCTTGTCTCTTAAAGGTATTGTGTGGGCCAAGTTCCCTTTCAGGATAAGGACTGAGAGATCAGAAATTGAATAAGCAGTCTGGGAGAAGTGGAAGGCAACAGTTGAATCAGCAAAAAAGAGTCTTGTGGCACCTTAAAGACTAACAAGAAAATCTCTTTATTTTGGCATGAGCTTTCATCAGCAAGAGCTGACTTCCTCAGATGCATGAAGTGGCCTGAAAGTTGGCATCTATATATGAGGCTGCAGGCAATGAAAATAGTTTACACAGAGAATGCAGCTACTCTTCTGGAACAGTTGAATCAGTTCTTTTGTCCATAATCTTTTCTCTGTGGGAGTTCATATATTTATGTAAGGATTGGACAAATGTATGAGCTCCCACAAATGTATGTATACCTACATATACAGCCTACGCAACAATTTCAGTCGCGCACTGAGATGTTCTGTCATGACTATCAGCAGATGAGTTATACGTCTTGCTTTAGATACAGTAACTACAGGCACAATCCTCTGTCATGAAGTCAATGACTTCTTAGCTCCCATTGCCTCTAATTGATGGAGGATTGTGCCATATGCATTGTCTTTCCTAGATGTTTTTAGCAAAAGGTGAATGAAAAATTGAAAATCCACTCTTTGTCTAGACATAGTTTAAACATGCCCTCCCTTTAGCTCAGGGTCATGGTAAAGCTCTCTCTCCCTCAACCCCTGTATTTCTAAAGGTATCTGGATTTGCAACATTTGATGAGGTCAGCAGTGACTAAAGAGATTGCTTTAAAGATAATGGTTTGTGCTCTATGACTTCTTGCCATCAGCAACATTATAAAAGCTAGGAGTGACGTTTCCAACATGAAAGCATAGAAAGACAGCCTTGTGTTCAGAAGTGTCTTGAGATGCCTAACTAAATTACTCATGTTTCTTTCGTTGACATCTTAGGTAGTAGTTGGTGCTTTTAATACTGACTGACAGAAGAGATACAAATATGATATTCCAACTCACTCATTGCTTTCCATTGCAGAGAACCAAGACATGTAAAAGTAAATGATTTTCTGTGTTGCCTGAGGCTGCTGCACCAAACAGCTTGCTGTCTCTTGGGGGAAAAAACTACCTTTGGAAAAAGAGAGCAATCATAGGAGCACTCGGTCTTGTAGTGCTGCATAAATAACAAATAATCAAAATTAATTATCTAATGACATATTTGAAGAGCAAGAGATTGTTGGATCTATCCTGCTGCCAAAAGAAGGCAAATTAATTGAGGAGGGAGGAAAATTTCATCCACTTAGGAGCACTTTTCCAAAAGGTAAATAAACTTCCATTCTTATTTCATATTTCTTGTGGATCTACAATACAGTTATTACTATTATTGGTATAGCACCAGCCATGTACCTGGCACTGAACAATCATGAATCAAAAACAGTTCTCTGCCATGAGGGGCAATATAGGGAGAGAGGAACATAGGAGAGAGGGGGATATAGGCCCTTTTTACATGAGATGCCCCCCTCCCCCATGCCCACATGTTGCCATGGGTGGGGGTGCGTTCACACTCCTGCGCTCCACCCATCACCCACGCACGGAGTCATTGGTCAAAATGGCAATGGCTCCATGCGTGAAGGTGGGTGGAGATGGGTGTGCGTCCATGTAACAGCCACCCACACAATTCACACCCGCCATAGTGCACATCCATTCACCCCCACACGCACAGCATGGCCTGTGTGAAAGGAATCATACATTCATGAAGTTGTGGGTAGGTGTTCATGCTTACCTTAGTTACAAGAAGAGAATTATAGAGATTATTCTGTTATAAATTAGGGAAATTTGCACCCAAACTGGATTGCCTCTGTCTCTAAACATTTAGGGCTTGTTCTCAGGAGCAAGAATAGTTGTTACCCACTATGGCGCTTGTTATGTTCTTGCTTTCCTAAATTATATTAGAAGGGACCATCAAATCCAAGGTGAGAAGGCTGAATGTTTTATATTTTACAAATTGCTTTGTGTCATATACGGCATGGGAACTGAGAAAAAACCTTGCAGGAATTATGCAAGTCAAACATGAAAAGCCAATCACTGAAGCAGAGCTTAGGGTAGGTACCTCTCTGGGGTTTACCTGAAGACTCCAGGTTTTGACCCATGTTTCTCCAGGGTCTAGTGACGCCCTGACCTTTTCAGGTTAGCAGGGGGCCCCCAGTAATCTGGAGAAATCAGGAATTCTGGGCACAGTGGGAGGTAACTGTGTCAGAAAGGGGGCAGACCATAGGGACTTCCTTGTCCTTTTTCTAATGTGGCCCCACCCCTATCGAGCTCTGTAAGGGGTAGGTTTACAGCAGAAAGAGGCATGACAGCCCGTTCGTTCCACATCTTTTCTGACGGGGGTGCACCCCTTCAGTGTGCAAGTCCAGAAGAAGTGGAAGTAGGTAATACAGGCCTCTTGTGTCTCATCCAGCCAACAAGCAAACACAATGGAGCAAAAAAAATTATATCTACAGACCTAGGCCAAAAATACAAATATACCAATAAAGGTATGTAAAAATATCTTATGAGAGACAAATTTTAATGAAACAATAACAAAATATAGTAATAATAAATCTAGTCAAAAAACAAACCTATGTTCATCATATATATTCATAAATAAAACCAGAACAATTTTAAAATCCTAATCAATAAGTCATGAGACTAGAAATGTCAAGTCCAAGCTAAATACGTAGTAAAAGTAACCAAGCCAATGCGTTTCAGATTAGCTTCCTCGGGGCTTCTCTATTCTCTTGATAAAATAACTTGACTCTCTAAAAATAGAACAATGACAAACAGTAAAGGAAGAAATAATAAATAGGAGGGGTATATAATTTTGAGCACTGAAAGGAATAGATTTCTCATCCAAGACTTGTAATGTTTTCAAATAAATCTAAATGCTCACTTGTTTTTGTGGATAAGCTCCCCCGATGTATTTCCACTCAACATTGGACTGATTTGTCAATAGCCTGAAATCTAGCTTCAAAATAGATTAATCTCTAACTATTGCCAAATAAAGTAAGACAAATTTTCAGCCAAGCTACGCTTTTCATGGCATTTTTAATTCTTACCGAGGAGAAAAGCAGTGTCTAATAATGAAGTCTCTTCAGTGGGAGGGCTGTTAACCTTCCAGAACTGCTGTTTGTTATGAGATGAGATTTTGGTGCAAGCTCATCTATAACAACTTAAGTTGCAGTCATCCTCATTACACTGTCACCTTTGATTATCTTCAGCATAACTAGTCCATAAAGTTATTGTAACAGAGATGCAGGCATCTTCTCATGAGAAAAGTGCAACAGATATGGGAAATGGAGAACGTTTATAATCCAAAATAGTTTTGTTTTTGTGCAAAGATAGAAACAATTTTATGGTCAACCAAAAACAAGCAGCAGCATTCGTCTCAGTGAGGAAATCTCACAACGTTTATGAAAACTTGAGTCATTTTAATAGACCTCGAACACTATGTTATAAATGCAAAAGCACTCATTTTCAAATCAGCGTTCTAGAGAATGGGCTGAATGGAATGCTTGGTTTAATAATTTTGTTTCATTGTTGAAGTAGGATAAATGGATTTTATTTTTGCCAAATACTTTGCAAATCACTCTAAACTGTAGATGGTTCTGCTGAAATAATTAATTTTTGCATGACAACACTTGTCAGCACTTTTCCGTTAAATTAAATAACAACAACCTGGCTCTTAAAGACAGCTAAAGTTGAATAGGTTGTGTCCTTGTTCACAAAGGGAAGAATAGCTACCCTTCTTACTAACTTTAAGTAGTTAGGGGGAATATTAATCAACTCAAGAAATATGCCACAGGCACCACTCTGAGATGCCTCCAGTTCTGTTGTGTTCACCCCTATGACACAGCACAAAGTTATGAGATAATCCATCTTTCATCTTGTCTTGAAGTGAAAGAAGAGTTTCACAATGGCCTTGGGACTATGGGTCATTTTCCATAGCTGGCTCTATGCCCCTCCCCTTTTCACCAACCCAGCTGTGCACTGAACTCTTTCTCTCATTTTATTATTATTTATTTATTTTTTACATCTGCTATGCCCTTCTGAGCATACACCAACTGAAGTTATTATGAAGACTGTAGTGTTCAGGATAGTTTTTTGATGAGCAGGGAATAGGGTCACTTTGGAAAATGAATCTGGACAAGGATGTCTAGTGATAGGCCAAGGAGAGGAAGCAATGTGGAGTTCAGTAGACTAGCAATACAACTGGATTTGGTACAATTTGGGTTTGGTATCCAGTCCTGCTATACTGGGTCACTCTGATGACCCATCCTGACCAGCATCTTGTCTCTAACAGTTCAGTGGCCAGTTTTGGTTACTTCAGAGAAGTGCACAGTAGGTCATAATGGAGCAAATCCATTCCCTGCTATTCACTCCCAGCCACCAATACTCAAACGTCTCACCCCCTGACCAACTTGACTAATTGCCATTAATGGACCTATCCCATCAGAAATTATCCAATCCCTTTAGAAACCAAATGATGCTATTGGCCTTCACAACTTCACAGGGCAATTAGTCTCTCAGGTTAACTGTGCCTTGAGTGGAAAAAGTACTTGCTTATTCCAGTATAACTTTAGCATGGTAATAATTTAGGTTGGAGTAGTATACTGAAAAATTAACTGTCATTTTTTCTTTATCAAACTGATCTAATTGTTAGTGATGATCAGGGTTCCTAGTTTTCTCTTTGCGATGGAAAATCGGAGAAAAACAGAGATTTTGCCTTTTTCCAGAGAATTTAACAGAAAATGGCAGAAACTTACAGGTTTGGGAGGAGGACACAGAGTGGAGCTGAGGGGAAGTAACCTGAAGGCATGTGCTGTGGAGGGGCAAGGGCTCTTCATTTGGAGGGGTGCCACAGACCTCCTGTGGGTTGAGACGACAGGGGACTATGGGCATTTTCATACAAAACACTCCCCACCCACTATACATTTTGAAGGGCTCCAGTGTTGCCCTATGGGTGCCCTTTAACATGTATAGTGGGTGGGTGGGGAGTGGGTGGAGAGTGTCTTGTGTGAAAATGTCATATGAATTGGGGAAGTCAGGTCTTCTGAACCTTGGGAAGAGGGGACAGGAGATTGGGCCATAGCAGCTTCCCCAAGTGCCAGCCTCTATATGGTCCCCCTTTCTGGTTGGCCGAGCCATGTGGAACCAGACTGGGGGGAGGAGGAGGAGGAGGAGGCAGTGAACGCAGGAAGCAGAGGAGAAACAACCAAAAAGCATGTGCTGTGAGAAGGAGAGGGGCTTTGCAGTTGGCGGGGTGCCACAGACCTTGCGGTTTTTGTTGTTGTTGTTTTTTGACTGTTGGTGGGACACGCAGCTACAAAATTGCTTTAAAATGAAAATATGACAATAAAATGTGGTGGTCTAACTCGTACCTATATATATTGTGGTAAGGGGAAGTCAACTAGCATTTACATTTAATCACAGAAAAACAGATTTTGTTTTTTTAATAAGAGAATTTATGTTTTTTATCAGAATTTCCAATTTTTTGTTGCGGAAAACTAGGAACCCTGATGTTACCGGGGAGCGTTTCCATTGCTTTCAGTGGGAGTTGGATTATTCCTTATCCCCAAATGCTAATATCCTTTAATCAAAACCAAGGAAGTACAAATATTTAGTAGTAGTAGTAGTAATAGTAGTTGTATACAAAATTTCTTATCCCTCCCCCTCCTGCCAAAGGCATCTTGGGGTGGCATACAATATAAAACTATAAAATATACATATAACTTAAAGCAAACAATAAAGCTATCAAATCCCACCCCAACCCTATCCCATCCCTCCCCCTACCGTCTCTCTCAGTAAATGCCTGGTGGAACAGCCAAGTCTTACAAAAGGAGGGAAGGCCCTGGGCCAAATGAACCTCTTCCGGGAGGGAATTCCACAACCGAGGTGCAGTGACCGAGAATGCCCTCTCCAGTGTGGCCTCCCGCCGAACATGGGGGACCTCCAAAAGGGCTGATTGAGGAAAAGAGAGGGGCTGGTACTGCAGAATTCAATCATACATGATTTTACTGTCAATACTAAACATTGATGACTGGATCATATAAATCAACCAATCTAAATAGGTTTCATTCCTTGGTTAACACCCACAGCTGTAGGAGATTAGCCTAGTAACAGGTTTTCTCTATATAATATCAGGAGCAAGCAGTCATGTGCAGTTGCCTTTGCAAGCCTTCACACTGGCAGTTATAACAGCAGCCTCTGAAACACAGACCCACAAAAACATTCCAATTTGGTGGTGAGTTTCATTTTGTTGTTATGGGTTTTTTTTTGTTTAAAGTGTATGGTATTCTCATGTGACAGGTAATCCACTTTTCATGCTCACATGCTTTTTTGTTCTTTTATACCCCAGTTTGATATTGGAATTGGAGAAGCTTTATCCAGCTTTCTTCCCTTTTTCCATATGGAATAGGGAACACACCACCAGTAAAAATGAGCAGCTAGAGGCAGATGAGCAGAGTACTATTGAGGTAATACATGTTAGCAACCACTTGCAATTGGGATTTACTGAATTTGAGTGTTATCAGAACAGGTTCCCCAGCAGAGTGGTTTTCTGGTCTTGAAGCTGTTTCTTTTAATTTTACAGAAATCACCACATCAGTGGAGCAATTGGGCAGCCCTTTGGGAGGATAATTCAGGTCTCCTTCATCAGGAAGGAGGCGTGAGAGGCTTACAGTCAACTTTGTTGCACTGCATGAACATTTAACGAAAGTATTTTATTTATTCCTGTTCATTGAAGGAACACTTGGTTCACTGAAGAAGGGGCAGGCTCCCCGAAATTTGTCTGAACGCCATAACCAGTGTATAGCACATGCATGTACACAATTTGTAATTTCATTATTTCATTAGCCATTTCTTGGTGTCATATGTTTTTCTTTGTATGTCAGGATTTGTTGCTATTACTGTGCTGTAATGTTGTTTTATGTCACATCCATTATTTCATGCTGTCATATGCTTGATTGATTTGTATGATTCAGTCATCAATGTTTAGTATTGACAGTAAAATCATGTATGATTGAATTTTGCAGTACCAGCCCCTCTCTTTTCCTTGATCATCTCATTCTGTCCCCAGTGACAGAATTAGGGCTGTGGCACCGTCACCCCTTAGCTTTCCACCTCCAAAAGGGCACCCCTGGCCGTTCCAGAACCCAGGGACTAAGGCGGGTGGGGCCCAAGTTGTGTAGGGCTTTAAAGGTCGACACCAACACCTTGAATTGGGCCCAGTAGGCAACCGGCAACCAGTGCAGAGAATGGAGCACCGGTGTTATGTGCTCTCAGCGACCCATACCCATCAGAAGATAGGCCGCCACATTCTGCACCAGTTGCAGCCTCCGGACTGTCCTTGGGTAGCTCCACGTACAGTGTGTTACAGTAATCAAGCCTTGAGGTGATGATGACATGAATGATGGTGGCAAGGTCGCAGTCCGAGATATAAGGCCATAACCATCGCACCAGATGTAATTTGGCAAATGCACTCCTCACCACATCTGCCACCTGGACATCCAGGAGGAGCTGCAAATTGAGGAGCACCCCCAGACTATGAACTTGAGGAACCAGGATGGGGTGCACCCCATCAACGATGGGGGCCTCCACTCCACAGGCCCTCCCCACCAGCATCACCTCCGTCTTGTCGGGATTAAACTTAAGGTGGCTTGCCCTCATCCAGTCCCTCACAGCTGTCAGACATTGGGTAAGCAACAAAACTGTGGGGCCTGAGTTTGCTGAAAATAAGAGGTAAAGCTGAGTGTCATCAGCATATTGATGACAACACACGCCAAACCCTCTCACGACCTCTCCCAAAGGCTGCATATACACGTTGAACAGGAGTGGGAGACAGAAAAGAACACTGCGGGACCCCACATGTGAGATCCTGGGGAGCAGATGTACAGTCACCCAAGACCACACGGTGAGTCCTACTGGCCAGGAACAAGCAGAACCATTCAAGAACGGTCCTCCAGCACGATCCCGCAGCCAAGTTACCAACAGCTCATGGTCAACAGTATCAAAAGCAGCTGACAGATCTAACAAGACCAGAAGGGTCAACTTCCCCCCAGTCTAAAGCACGGTTCAAGTTCATCGACCAAGGCCACAAGTACAGTCTCGGTGCCATATCTCAAATGAAAGCCAGTCCAGGAAACCGACCCAGTCCAGATGGTCTCGGAGCTGCTGGGTCACCACCCGCTCAATAACTTTCCCTAAAAAGGGAAGGTTAGAGACAGGCCAGTAGGTGGCAAGAGCGTCCACGTCAAGGAATGGTTTTTTGAGCAAGGGTTGCACAACAGCCTCCTTAAGAGACCCTGGTACCCTGCTCTCCTCAATGGAGGCGTTGACCACCAGTGCCAGCACCAACCCCAACGTCTCCCTCGTGGCCTTAAGCAGCCAGGAAGGGCAAGGATCTAATTCACATGTTGTAGCCCTAACAGCCCCCAGGACATCCCCCGCATTGTCAGGGGTCACCGACTGAAATTGATCCCACAAGACAAGCTGGGGCATTCATAGTCTCTGGTTCCCCAACTGTGGCGGTGAAGTCATGGTGAATGCCAGCAATTTTGTCTACAAAAAAATCAATAAACCTATCTCAGTGGGACCGGGAAACCTCCACTTCCAAGTGGAGAGAGGCTGAACTGACCCAACCCCTTCACCACCCAGAAGAGCTCCGCCAGGTGAGATTTTGTGGATGCTATGATGGCAGCAAAGAACTTTTTCTTTGCTGCCCGCACAGCCACCGCATAGGCTTTCAGACTGGCTCTATGCCGCAATCTGTCGTCTTCAGCATGAGTACAATGCCACCGTTGCTCTAACCATCTCCCCTCATGTTTTAACTGCCACAAGTCCTCCGTGAACCACAGGGACCTGTGGCTCTGATGTTTGGGAAGTGGATGCCTGAGAGTCACCCAGTCAATGGCCTCCGATAGCCAGGTGTTCCAAAACCTAGCGAGGTCATCAGGCAGGCATCAAGATGAGAGGGTATTTTCTAGGGGTGGGCGTGCCGGTAAATCCGGTATCCGATAATGCCGGTACCGGGCGTACCGGCATTATCGGATTCAACCCAGTAAATCCAGTCCCGTTACCGGATTCCGGGTACCGGATTTTTTTACATTGCAGCCATTTAAATGAATGGCTGCAATGTAAGTCCCACCAAAAAAGTTTTAAAAAACAACCTCCCTGAGTCCAGGCTGCGCAGGTGGAAGGGGAGACACCCCCCACCCACCCTGTCCAGCCTGGATTTTTGTTAAAAAAAAGAGCTGCCCCCCCCAGCACCAGCGGCTGCGGCGTCCCTGCAGCCGCCGGTAAGTATAGACCCGATCCCTGGGGGGGGTGTTTAACAC